>CM054059.1:134942008-135145091 GCA_028641055.1 Alopecurus myosuroides
ATAGAATCTAACTATGCTTATTTTCAACTTCTATTATGAATTTTGGTACAATAAATCATCAGGGGCAAACGAGCCTTTTTACATCCCATTTGTGTTTAGAATGCACTATAGGGCCATGTTAGGAAGAAAAATGAAGTTAAGGTGTCAAACAGGGAAGATTTTTCTTTTGAGGGCCAAATAAGGAACAAGATTTTAAGTAAGGGCCAAATAAAAATTCTCTCTTAAAATAAAAAGTATTAAAAAACATTAGCTTAGACCATGTTTTAACATTATGCATTTGCGAGGTTGTGGCGTATAGGGTGTGAATGTCAAAAGTTAATGGAAGACAAGTTCTCCGTGTTGGATCTGAGTGGGCATTGTTTGTTGACGTATGTTTCTCTGTTTTAAGCCAAGTGAGCGATGGGTGCTAGTGACGTGTAGCTATAGAGCAACGCAATCTAATTTTAGGCAAAGCTTACTAAGAGTTGAGACTATCTCTATCTTTGTCCCTTTAAACATTGGGCTCTTTCCCTAAAAAAAATTGATGGAGCTTAGCTGGGACGATCCAGAAAAGAGAGGATGATTCGTCACCCTCTTCATAAATACTTTGAACTAGCCACTACTAACCTCCTTATCTCCCCCGAAAATGGAATAAGTCAAAAGAATTTTGCTTCAAGAGAATGGAGCCCTAATCTGATTCTGCTTCACTGCTAGTATTGTCGGCTCCATGTGAATGTGTAGGAAGATTGTTTACGGAAGCTTGTTTAGCTTCAATGGCTCGGCTAAGTTTTCAGCTAGGGCCGTGTCATTTGTGCAGCCAGGAATCTTGGTTCATTTCTCACGGCCATATTCTAGTATTAGAAAATAATTGAACCACTACACTGGTCTTAGTTTCTCGTTAAGGTGCAAGTAAGCTTAATAATCACTCTACCGTACCGGCCGCCTGTTGTTCCAAGTTTTGACATTTTTTTTCTGGTAGCGCTGCATGACAGCCGGTGTCCAGTGAGGAGCCATCTCGATCGGCGACTAACTAAATGCATAACACATATCTGGTTCGCAGTGGGGAACTCTAGTTCAAAATCTTGGACAGAAAAACACTTGGGTTGCTAGACAATCTTGCTTCTCTAAACACAAGACTGCATCTTGCAAGGTAAAAATCTCAATTCTGAATTCTCCAAAGCAGGTTGCAGATTTAATGCATCTATCTTTGGCTTCATTACAAAAGCTCAGTTTCAGCTTGGGCGGTGTGCGAACAAAGCTCCTGAATGTGTATCCTCTATAAAAGCCACTGCCACAGACTCATTATTCGTTCAACAAAGCTCTCTTCTCACACGAAGAAACCTCTTGCTCTGGTTCCCCAAACTCGTTGCTTCCCGGATCCACCTTTCCCTCCCGATCGAATCCCCTTTCTTCCAGTACCACGGCGAGGAGTTCGTGACACCATGGTCTCCAGCCCGTTCCACTCCTTCCTGCTCATCCTGTGTCTTCTGCATTGCGCCCTTGGCTCCATCGTCCCCAATCCGAAGAACACTTACATCGTCCAAACAACCGTCAGCCAGCACAATTCCGTGGTGTCCACCCTGTCAAACAGTGACATCCTGCACATGTATGACACCGTCATTCACGGCTTCGCCGTTCAGCTCACGGATGAGGAGGCCCGGCGCATGTCAAGCGTGCCTGGCGTGTCCGCCATGCACAAAGACAGAGTGTTGTACACTCAGACCACGAGGTCGCCGGGATTCCTCGGCCTGAACCCGGAGTTGGGCGCCTGGCCGGACTCGAACTTCGGTGACGGCATCATCATCGGCTTCGTCGACACTGGTAACTGGCCAGAGCACGCCAGCTTCAACGACAGCGAGCTCGGCCCCGTGCCGCCGAGATGGAGGGGCAAGTGCACCGACGCGGAGGGGTTCTTCTGCAACAGGAAGCTGATCGGTGCCCAGTCTTTCGTCGCCGACGGTGAGGCGGACGGTATCGCCTCGCCGAGGGACAAGGTCGGTCACGGCACACATGTGGCATCGACGGCTGCGGGCACGAAGGTCCGGAACGCCAGTGTGTCCATGTTCGCCCTCGGAGACGCCAGTGGTGTGGCGCCAAGAGCGCGGATCAGCATGTACAAGGCGTGCAACGCGGAAGGATGCAGAACCTCGAGCATCGCCGCAGCGATCGACACGGCGGTGAAAGACGGCGTCGACGTCCTCTCGATCTCTCTCGCCGACCGCGAGCACCGGCCCTTCTACGACGACGTCCTGGCGATCGCCACATTCGGCGCCGTCCGTAGGGGCGTTTTCGTCGCCGTCGCGGGCGGGAACGAAGGTCCAAGGTCGTCAACCGTGACCAATGTTGCTCCTTGGGTGACCACCGTCGGGGCAGCCACGGTGGACCGGGTGTTCCCGGGGAAGCTCGTCCTCGGGAACGGCGCGGTGCTAGCCGGGGAGTCACTCTACCCAGTGAAAGTCAACCACTCGAGGATGACCCCGCTCGTCTTCAGCTCTTGCCGCCCCTCTGACGTGACGCCCGACCGTGTCAAGGACAGGATCGTCGCGTGCATGGAGGCAGCACGACCCGAGCAAGGCATGCTCGTGCAGCATGCTGGTGGAGCGGGGATGGTTGCGGTGGACCTTCACGAACGGCTTCCCGACGGCGTCACCGCGCAAGCATTTGCTCTTCCGGGCCTCAGCCTCGGCCAGATCGACGGCGAGAAGCTCCGTCGTTACATGGAGTCGGTGCCGTACCCAACGGCGTCGTTCATCCTCTCCTGCGACACTACCATCGGCGAGAACCGGGCACCCATAGTTGCTGGGTTCTCGTCGCGGGGGCCCAATCCGGTGGTCGCCGAGATTCTCAAGCCGGACGTGATCGCGCCGGGTGTGAACATCCTGGGGGCTTGGCCGGGCCCCGAGCTGAAGTACCACATCATCTCCGGGACGTCCATGTCCTGCCCCCATGTCGCCGGCGTCGCGGCGCTGGTCAGGAAGATGCACGGTGACTGGAGCACGGCCATGGTACACTCGGCGATTATAACATCGGCTTGGAATCTTGACAACACCGACGAGGAGATCCTCGACAACATTCCGACGGCGATGAATGCCATGGCGACTCCCCTGGTTTCGGGGGCTGGACTCATCCGTCCGATGGAAGCGCTGGATCCGGGTCTGGTGTACGACGCGGGCGTCGAAGATTACGTGAAGCTTCTTTGCACGCTGGAATACAGCCAGGAGCAGTTACAGTTGTTCGCGCCCGAGCTGGCCGGAGGGTGCACGGCCAGCACGGGGAAGATCCCCGGCGGCGTACCCAATTTGAACTATCCTTCATTCACCGTCGTCTTCGACAGCAGCAACCCAGTCCGCACGGTGACCCGGACGGTGACCAAGGTGTCGGTGGAAGCCGAGGTGTACAAGGCGATTGCCGTGGCTCCAGAATGGGTCAAGGTCACCGTGACGCCAAGGGTCATCGAGCTCAAGCAGCAGTACGAGAAGCTGACTTACACGGTGGAGTTCAGGTGCGACAGAGGACGCGGCAACCCCCCAGACCAGGGATTTGGGTACATCCTGTGGGACAACCATGGCGACGGACTGCCACGTCGTCAGGTGAGAAGCCCGGTGGCTTTCTCCTGGTCAGCTGCTGCATCGTCCGAAGTAGGCTACGGCCTGTTCAACGTGTTAGCGGTGCTCACAGTCTTGCTGGTTATTCTACTATGAGCTGCTACTTCATGTGCTTCGTTTCTGTCTTTTTAGCTTTGCTCTGTGTGCTCCCCTGCGTGGGATGGGATCAGTCTGTTTCCTCAAAACCTACTACTCGTACTTGTTGTTTAAGACTAGTACTACTACTCCTACTATATTTCACTAATTGTGCACTTCATCCCTTCCCAACCACAGTATCATCATACTCCCTACCAATTCTGATGTTCACGATAGAGTTGGAAGTTTCAAGCACGAACAAGATGCTTTTGTAAACTTCTTTTGAACCTCGAATTTGGTTTTTAATAAAGAGGTTGTGTGCATCATTCTGATGCAGAGACCGGGTAATACCTTTTCAAAAAAAAAAGGTAAGTAGTAGGAGCCAAACATCCAAGTTCAGGTAACCAAAACAGACCATCTTCACTGTATTTGTACAAAGTTCAGGCAACCAAAAGAGAATGTTCATCGATTTCAGTCTGCACCTGTCAACTTTACTGAAAATAAATAGTCAAGCTAAATTCAGTTTGCACCTTGTACCTCCTACTCACACCAGACACGAAATTTACTTTATTACTAGGAGGAAAACAACATCTTATCAAGCTTCAGGAAACAAGCAAGTAAAACATCTTACTAAACAATAGAAAAAACAAATGAAAAAAGGCACTCAGCACGTCAAGTATCCCAAGTTCTCTCCGCCACCCGACTACTGCCGCAAACAAACTAACGCCGCCCTCCAGATAGTGCCGGTTGGTTACCATGCTCACTGGGAACCGCCGCCACCGACCTTGGCCATCATCTCGGATGATAGTGGCCCACCTTCGGGTTGGACTGGTGCTTGGCCAAGTTGGCAGGGTTGCTCATCACTGCAAAACACACAATTTGAAGCACGCGTGCAGGGGGGTCAGGCACATATATGAAATGTCGCATACCCAGCAGCTAGCTATATACACAATTCTGGAAGTATAGGAGTACAACCATGTGGCCTACAGAAGCTCTACACACAACCCGGCCCAAAGCAGTAAAAAATACAAACCGATGCCAAATAGTTATGACCTGCTAACTGCATTACAATCACGTCTTAAAAACAGAAGATAGTTACACCCTCTAGCTAGGCACGAGGAAATATTTGAACCATGTAGTACTACTACCCTGGACTACGAAGAACTCAGGTAATCTTGCACAAGGATATCATCAAACGTATGCCAGTAGCCTCCAGTGATAAGAAACTACCAAACTGACCAGACTACAGAACTAAATACACACCACTGGAATGTTTATGTGTTGACAACATTCAACCAAACTTTAACCCAGAACTTGCATAACTCCAGTTTGCGCACTCACATACCCATTACGACACTCTACCCTACATCCACATTGCAAATAAAAGTATACGTGGAGTAACACATTCTTTCTCACTACACAACAAGCAAAACGGAGTGTAGAAATAGACCTTGCTTGTACGCACCTTTAATCAAGATATAAAGGACAGTGTCAAAATGCTAAATGTTGAAAATGAAAATCACCGCCGTCCATGTGTAATATGTGACTGAGCTTATATGCACATAGCATAGACCTCCATGTATTTCTTGGTACAAAGCAGGTCTCTGGAATCTATAAGAAACCATGATACAATCTATTTCTGCACGTGGAAAGGAACGCCATAACGAGAGGATCAAACTTATGAACAATCCATTGCTTGATAACAATCACGCAGAAACCATCCGAATGTGACAACCAATCGCTCAATCTAAGCTTGTAGAAACAGTTGCACATGTAGATCGCGGGAGTGAAAGAAGGGATATACCTCCGAAGAATTTCAGCACGATGCTCGGCCTCCGGAATTTAACTCAAGTTCATACATGCAACAACATGTGGTTGGCGGTTGATCTTGCCAATTCATCACACTTTGCAACGTCTAAACTTAAGTTAAATTTCAGGAACTATCTATACACATGTAATGCCCTCCAGGATCACGCAAACAATAGGCACTACACATATATCCAACCATGATATCATAACAGTACCACTACAAACGGTAAAGTTTTGGAAGTACACTGGCAATTACATCTCTCTGTTAATTACACACTAGCCAACTGGACAACTAAAAAAGAATTGGAGTAGCTGAAGCAAAAGGGCCACAAGATGGATGAAACCAACAAGATAAAAGATTGGAGCCACACCCCACAGTGCAACCAACCGGATCAACTCAAAGATAGTAGTCTAGATCAGAACTCACCTAACTCGGGGTCGAAGTCACCTGCAACCACAAGTAGCAACTGAGTACAAGGGTACTCACAAGTCATATCCACAACAAGAATAATAAGGTGCTACCAGGTACAATCAAGTGTAGCACCTGAGTACAAGGGTACTCACCAGTCTTATCCACAAAAAGAATAATTAGGTGCTACCAGGTACAGTCAGTTTTAGTTCATTAGCTTAAGCACAACTTACAAGTGTGCCAAATATTCAACATCATAAGTACCAGGTTCCAAGATATACCAAAGTGGGGCAAAGATCAAATCTACAGTCTGGTATCACCAACCATCCATCAACATGATCACAACCAGAGTTCACCAACTCTAACATGAACAGTTCATAACTTCTTTTGTTTTTCAATCATACCAATTCGGTAATTAATTAGCTCAAACAAACTGTGTACACCTCACACAATACTGTAACAACGGCTTCCCGAGTCAACTCCAGAGCGGGGAGCTACCCCCTCCGTGTCCTATACGGCTATACCTCAGGGCAAGACATGGTGGTCAGTATTGGTGGACATTTACACACGGCTTTCGGAGAATAGTCCACAAGGATATAAATGCCAAGGTTGCACACCAAAACACCAACTAGACTTGGCATACTCACATGCGAGTATCACATTGGCACTCATACTCACTTATTAATTTATGTTGTCATTAAGTCAATTTAAAAGGAAACACAACCATAACAGGCCAAAGCACGCAAGCTAGCATATTACCAAGTACCACTGTCATAAGCTTGTCAAATACCATAACAACGAAAGTTTATTGTCGTTGACAATTAAACCATGGGTGAAAGGGGTGCTTGCCTTCCTGATAATTGACCTGACAGTGTTTCTGTTTGCCTTTTGTGTTCTCCTCAAACCCCAAGTCTGTACTACATGCCAAAACGGGAAATTGCAAGAAGAGCCAAATATCACCATCAAAATGTTTTCATGATGCAATCAGAGATACAACGCATGTATGATGAGGTACAGCTATTATGCTTCCTGTTGCAAGTTGAATCACTCAGGAAAATAATTTATTTGACTAATCAGAAGCATTGTATGCTATGGATAAATACAACACGTGCAAGTTAAATTTGATATGGGTCCTAATATACGAGGTGAGGATGCTATGATGAAGATCATGATAAAATATGAGTTGCAAAAATAATAATAACCCAAGTTGGAGCTTATATGGACTGTTACAATTTTATATACTTCAGGGCTTCAGGCACAAGTAGAAGCACATCGATGTGCGAAGCAGGCTTTGAAATAATATGAAGAACACAATCAGTTCTTAATTAGCTCTCTAATCTCACTAAGGATCCAGAAGTAATAGAACATATAAGCTGAGTAATAAAATATTTTTTCTTTAAACCTCAAATCCCACACTCTCTCTTCATATAACTCTGCTTGTGCAGATTGGGTACGTTTACAAAGAGGCACTATGCCAAACACAAGAGCTCGAAGAGGGGCTTACCAGATCAGACCAAGGTGAGTAAAGATAACAACAGATCGATGTGGAACGCCTTGGTAGTTCAGTGCTCCAGCAGACGGATGTGGCCCGCAAATCGGCGATGTAGCAACGACTTGAGCGACGAGGTCAAGTAGTGAGTCAAGGCGGAGCAGACGACTCGGTCGGCACCGTGGGATCGACCGCAGCTGCTAGCCGGAGAAGACGATATCGAGCTCGAGCATAACAGCAGATGACAATGTCCGTCCGGCCGGCAGGGCGGGCGACAGAGGCAGGCGACCTGCTGGATCCGGTGGAGACTGGAGAGTGACGATGGGATGTGGAAAAAAAGGGGAGGCGGAGTCCTCTGTTTTGCAGAAGGTATGAGAAGAGACAACACCGAGCCAGTGAAGAAAAATAAAGGGAAGAAAAGGAACTGCGCGACCTGTACATGGGTGGACCCCATCTGCTAGTGGTGGAACGAAGAATCCAGATGACGTCTGAAAAAATCTACTAAAACTTTACCGAACATATTAGTGCCTGAATTGGAAGCTATAGAGATTTAAAATAGAAATTAATATCATTTGATAAGATTTGAATCAAAATAGTGCCTCCTTACAACGAAAAGCAACTTTGGAGAAAATACTAGATTTTTATTGGGCATTTCCTCATAGAAATGAAGTTGAAAATGAACCGAATTTTGATAAAAAGTTCTACATCCCACTCTCATGTGTTTTGACAAAACAATAATTGTGATATCCATGGTGTCATCTAGACATGTCACAACCAGCTCGGACGTGTGTTGTACATCTCTCGAACAGTATACTTGTATTGACAGTTTGGTCAATATAACCCGAAATGAGAACCACCTAGGACGGTGTTATCCATCTAGATATGTCACAACAATCTTCCACACAAATTGGCGCCCGAATTAGACGTCATCGTGCATACTTGCATTCGTGACATCCAACAGAGCACGCTCTTGACGCGAATTAGCATGAAAAGTGTGGTGTGGGACAATAAAAATATATGTATCGCAAGTTTATGGTTTATTTTTAAAACTACTACACTAGAGGGGAAGCTTCTCGCTGGAAAACGCAAAAGGTTTAGGTTTAGATTTCATTGATTGATAGAAAAGAGAGGTCTAGGGGAGCAGTTGGCAAAGAAATCGGGCTCGCCCATTCGTGTGCCTCTACTTTGATTGTATCCAGTAGGGAGGCCACCAGGGGGCTTGCATTGTCGAAGACCGCCGGCGTTCTGGTGCTTCGAGATCAACCATGCCGTGAGCATAATCAACGACGGGGTGCCCTTACGCAGAACCCGAGGGGTGACCCGTAGAGACAGCGTCCACCAATCCGCGAAGACACCCTCACCCATAGGAGGGCCTACAGTGGATCTAATCAACGATAGAACCTCGTGCCATAGAAAGAGCTTCCGGTAAGGATGTGGGCCATAGTCTCTTCGGATTGGTCGCACATCGGACATTGCATCTCATCCGTACAACATCTGTCCTGATGAAGAACTTCACCCTAGGGAGCACCCAAGACCACTTGAGTCTCCAGGTATCCGATACAATCGAGCCTTGGAAGAGCATGTCATAGCACAAACAGGTGGAAAATTGCGCACCCACCGATCATTGCCATATCATCCTATCTGGCTCAGTCGATAGTTGTACGTCTTGCAGCCGCATCCAGACCTGGAAGTATTGCCATAGGGCTAGAGGGCTCAGGGCGCTGGCAATGTCGGTGATCCAGCTGCGCTCAACCAGCGCGTGCTGAACCGTGCACCTCTTCCCAGGCCGCCTCAGGATTAGCGCAAAGAGGTATAGCGCTGTCTCCCAGATGGGCTTCCCATCCAAGAGTGTGGAAGTAGTTTTCAAGTTTTGCCATTATTTTCATCTTAAGGCAATATTACTGAAAATGCCTTTGATTACATTTTGAGACATTCTTGGAAAGTGTCTTAAAGTGCAAATAAAGGCAGGATGTCTTCGATTTCAGTTTGGGCGACTATTGAATTTTAATACTGATGTCCACAGTCATTTCAAAACATCATTCAAATTGCACCAGTTTACACCATTATATTCATTACACGATTTAGCTGCACACGCTAATAACATAGCTACCTTATCAAGTTACTAGATCATGTAGGCACGCGTTGCCGCGCCCATCCATTAGGAACATATAATGTCAGAGATTAATAAATACATTTGTTATTTAACTGAGAAGTTCAATATATCTAAAGTAAGGTAGCACTTTGAAGTTTTATTCGAAGTAAATTTAAACACACAATTTTCAATTGTTGATTATAGTTTTCAAACAATTTTTACTGTGAATATTTCCCAAGTTAAGTCTGTCACCTGAACTGCCCTAAGTACCCAAAGTATGTTGCCCAGGATTCCAAATCTTCGGAGCTCGATGCCATCTTGGTGGAGCCTTTTCAGCTTATGGTTGTACAACAGATTGTGTGCATAGTCATATGCTACTTTAGTTCCCTTGCACAAGCAGCATTTTATCCATTGTATAGACAACATTCTTGTTTAGCTACCGACATTTTTGCAGGTATAGCCCAATATTCTAACCGGGGTGTAACAGAGAAGGTTGCTCCATCTCACTATACTTGCAATACTATGAGGAGAGTGCTATATGTGTCAGCTGAATTTACAAACCAGCAAAACAATATTGCAAAAATAATGTTTTATATGCTAACACCGAAGAGAAAATACAAAGAAACGAAGATTGATTGAATCGAAAATATTGCAAAAGAAATTCATACGATTTTTCTTATTATTAGCATCACTAAATCCGGAGACTTGTTGTTGTACAAAATGGAAACAATACAATTCAGATCTTTTGCGACTTTTTTTGAGAGAGAGCCGCACATTATGTAAATCCCAAGACCAGAACTCACATGTCTCCAGGAAACTTTGCAAAAAGAACCCCAAATAAAGTGCACCATGCATGCCCAATTATTTTAGAAGTTCACTAAATCACAGAGGTCTCAACAACAACAGCACAAATATATTATCCCAGCTCTGAAGTAAAGGATTGACCTCTCCATTCTGCTGTTATTATTCAAAATCGTACCTTTGCACTGTACAAAAAGAATATATCATCACCACCAAAACAAAAAATTCACATAGTCCTTTCTCTATCCATGATTCTTTCACAGCCCAACAATCAACAAGACTAACATGTCATCCACTGGATCAAGAACAACGATGTAGATTAGAGAAAACATACCGCACGTGTTCCTGATTCGGTAACAACATTTCATCGAGCAGGTGAGGTAACTTCTAGCTTAGAAGACATATGTTAGTTGCTTGACCAGTGTGCTAGCTTGTTGGTAACTAATTAAATATTCTGAAGCATATAATGGATTGCAATAACGTTGATACAAGTGTAGTCATATGAGATCCTTGAGCTATTCTTTTATTAAAATTGGGTAAAAGTTATGTGCATTTTTATTATGCTATATTGCTCAGTATATTATGGTAAGAGCCTGCATTTTTAGCAAACAGAGAGACAGAATACCATTGACACCAACCCTTAATTACTTGATAAGTACAAACAAAAAGGCATCAACATAAATAATCACTACCTCAATAACCACCTCAAGTAAGTATTTAGTTCTTGAATCCATTTGTACCACTAAGCTAATAGGAAGAGTCACATAAGTAATACTCATTTTTATATTTCCTACATGAGATTTACTGAAGAAAATCAGCTTCTGAACAACTCATGTAGTGCTCGTGAGCAAATATTATTTTGGATATAATCATGTATCTTTGGATATTGAGCTAGGGATTTGCTACTCCCTCCGTCTCAAATTAATTGTCGCAAAGTTTGACAAAACTGGATGTATCTAACACTATATTATGTCTAGATACATCCACTTTTATCAAACTTTGCGATAATTAATTTGAGATGGAGGGAGTATTACAAATAGTGGCTATGAGCTTTTTGTATGTCATGTATCTGCTGCAAAGTACTGGGGTAATTACCACCAAATAGACCATCTGCATGACAATAGGAGATGGAAAATAGATAGTTGTGAGAAATTTTTATTATAAATTCCAAAACTTTTGGCACCATGATTCGGTAAAGTGAAAAAGGCAACATACAACTTCTGGACGCTTGAAGGGCTATAGTGTTTGAGCGATTCAGATGCAAGCAGTCTAGTAGGAGCATCTGTATTGACGAAATCTTCAGCATTCTCATTAATCACGTTTCTTGTTTTGCCACTACTCGCTCTTCTTTGCTCTATCAGAAGTTGCTTTCAAGTTGGGCATACAAACAATCACAACAGTAGTAAGAAAAGGCTAGTCAAATACATTCGTGCAAATAAAACCACGGATGTCAAGTCACTTCCTGTAGCTAGTTGCATCCTTCTTCCCTCTATGATTTTCTTCTTTACTCTTTACCTTTCACAGAACACACATACCTGTGGTTAAAACTGTTTCGGGATCACATAGGTTCAGGCAACTTTGCAGCCTGTTGTCACCTTCGGAGGTGCAGATATGCAACTTAAGCTAAACTAAAAGCGACCGAGGAAGGTTAGCCGGTCGCGATGCACTGGGCTACGCTGGAGATCACACTGTGGAATCGTACTGCTCTGAAGCTCTGGAGTTGAGAAAGGAGGACACACATGATAACTCTGTATGCTTTTATGGTTTCCCTAACACCAAACAAAGAAATTCTAAATAATACATGTTTTCGCCTCTAACACATGGAGGAGCTCAATCCATTGATTTAATTTGAATTCTACATCATAGGACTCCTCTTTAAGTCACTTACCATGCTGACCACTACATACTTTGTTAGTTAATTACATGTAGACTAATAATCATATACAGGAAAGTGTTTCTTCCATACAACAAGACAGGTTCAAAGGCATGGAAATAATTCAGACATATTCTGAATTTGACATGTGTTGCAGAGTGAAAATATTCGAGGATACAATAGCTTTGAATTTATCTGAAAGAAAAACATTGGTATAATCTGAACTGTCAACCAAACCACTTTACGTATGTGGTGTTGAAACTAAGATACATAACATTTGTCTTCCTCAACGTTTTGTTTAAAACTAAGATAAATCAACACACAGCAGGTATAGCATTTTAAGTACTTCTAGACAGAACATAATCTGATAGGGAGAAGTGAGTGCTTAGCTTACCTACAGAGGCAAGGCTGGTATCGGATCCTAGTGGAGTGCGCACGACCTAAGATATTGTGCATCGCTGCTGCTGAAGTTCTTAATCAGCCACAGGGAGTTGGGGAGGCAGAGACGCCTTGTCCACCTAGTGAGGGTGCAACACAAATTAATCAGAGAAGGCTTGGAAGAAAAAATATCAATGAAAACAAATGGACACATGTACACATGCTAGTTTCGTGGAAAACCACATGATACAGGGGTATAATGAAATAGGTGGAATCCTTTGGTCCCTTCAAAATACCTCATTCCGAGTGTGGTGAGAACATTCGTGAAATCTCATATGTATCTGAAAAAACACAAAAGTAAACACAATTAAGTAGTGTGACACAACAAATAGGGAAGTGTAAATGGAAAGCCCAGTGTCTTAGTGCCCTATTAAGAAGTATTGGCTTGTGAATGGAACCAAAGAAAATCTCATGCGGTGATTTTCTGTATGCCCTGGTGTGGAAAATTTGAATGCAAATTTCAACTGTTTTTCATTAGCTATACAATCAAAGATGCTTAAATAAATCACGAGAAAGAGCTTGCCGAACAAGTCCTCAAAGTCATCCACACAGTTTATTCTCAACAAACTCAGGTCTCCCGTCATCCTAGCGGAGGGATATTGTTGGACCGGACGTAGGCTATGTCCGACATATACAAATATTTTCTTACAAAGCAAGATATATTCAATAGAGATCATTCCATTTGATTTTCTAGAAAAAAATCAAAAGGAAAATAAATTTTAGGAGAGATCATTGCATGACTGTTTTCTGTAGGAGGAGACACGGCGTGCTGGAGCTTGTCCTCCTGAAACTGGAACCTCTGCTCATGGCGACAGAAAGAACAGAGCACACAGAGTAAGTAAACCATAGTCATGGAGAGGTGCTCAAAGGAACCAAGTAATCAATTACCTGTAGGAAGCGTACGTGAAGAGTAAGTGAAGAATGGCCGTGCACCTCCTCCACCCCGTCGAGCGGAATCGGGTCGATGTAGCTGCAAGTACACATGATACGTCAGTCAGCCTAACAGTTCATATACTCATACACGAGCTTGCAGATTGACAGCGATCAGTTCATGGCTGGCTCACCTAGCGTACAGACGATCCATGTGCTCGTCGAGTAGCTGCTCGAAGGAGGGGTTGGCAAGATTAGGCGGCGGCATCCCCCTTCTAGACACACAGTACGCCGTCGCTGTCTCCGATAGGATTAGGATGGGAAGGTGCATCACTCTGCAGCATCATGACCCGTATCACCGCGGGCGCGGGGAAGCCATGAAGGAGGCGAGTCGGGGCAGGAGAAACGAGGCGCGGGGTCGTTGAGGAGGCGCAGGTTGGTGGAAAGTCAGGCGATGTCGTCGGCCAAACTGCAGCCACGCCGGCGACTCCAGGCGTAGCTAGGGTTAGATGCAAGGAGGGCGCGACCATAGAACAACAGCGAGGGCGGGGAACCGGTGGCCAAGGCGTGGTCATGCACGCGGTGCAAATTAGGACTGAATGGGAATCGACTTTTCCTTTCCTCCTAGCCCCGTTCCCACCCCCGTTGAGAGTCGCCCGAGGTAGACCGGGCCCTCCCGGTGCCCACGCCAGCGGCACCGCCGTCTGCTGCAGGCCATGGAGAGGCACCGGATCTGTATATACTTGTAGGTCTAGTAGAGCTGGTAGTTGTAGTGTTGAGCTGTTTGCTCTGGAGTTGCATGTTTTTTTTTCAGGAACGCGCGAGAATGCACGCCTTTTTTTTATAGAAGAAGATAGATTTGGTCCAGTTTATGAGGGAAACCGGACCCAAAACCCATACAAACCCACACAACACGAGACAAAGACACCAGACTGCGTCACAACTGGAACAGCCAACTCCGAAGCAGAACACCTACCCTAATAAGAGACAAGTCGACGTACCATCCACCCATAAAGAGCCAAGAAGAAGTCGTCGGCGAATGGACGGCAGGACCCGACCCGAACTGAGGTAGGCGGCTGCAAGGAAATGAAGGCACCAGCGTACATAACGCCCTGGAGACCCACGCTCCCGGAAGAGACTAGCAAGGACTCTGGTTGCAAAACTCGGACTCCACAAGCAACCTCGACAACGCCTCAAAGGAGGGAACGACGCCATGGCGCCGCCGCTGCCTGACCCACCAAGTGGATCAAGGGTTTCCCCCGGTGCTCGGGATTGGGAGAAAGATGGATAGGGTCTCAACGACGCCTCCAAGGAGGTGACGGCGCCCGTAGGCGTCGCCGTCGTCCGCATACGCGGGGATTTCTCCCAACCCTATCGTCAGCCCCTATCCGAAGAAGCAAACACGAGGACCTTGAAACCAGCCGCCGCCCCTGGAGCAACTTCGTAGGACGCCGTCGTCCACACAGCCAGCGCCACCACTCCAACGACACCCACCACCTGGAGCCGACACTCCAGCTTCGGGGGTCAAGGCCACCTGCCAGATCGGCAGCCAGCCATCCACCCCGGGGCCGCTGCCCCGGCTTCCGCACACCGGAGGACAGAAAGCCTATCTCCACCACCCCACCTCCACGCCGCAACCAAACTGAATCGGAGAGACCGACGACAGCATCACGGAAGAACCAGACCACACCGACCGAGGTGAAGGCCACCACACCACTCGCAGATCCGCCGCAGGCAGGATCCCCCGCCACCCGAGTGCAGCAGCAACCCATCCCCTCGCCGGCCGCCTCCACAGCCCGGAGCCGCCGCTCCGGCGTCCAACAACACCGACCACGCCCGAACACAGCCCGCCGTCGCAGCCGAGGGACAGAACACCTGCAACCCCGCCGCCGAGCCGCCCTGCCGAGCGTGGCCAACCACCTCGCCCAGGAAACGCCGCGCCATCAACATCCGCCGACGACGGCCGGCCACCACCAGCAGGGGGAAGCCGGCACCACCAGCGACGGCCCCCCGCCGCTGCCGCGCCCCTGGCAGGCGCCGCCCACGCCGTCCCGTCGCAGACGACGACCGGATCCGCGACGCCAACCCGCCTCCCCCGAGGCCAGGTCGAACGGCCGCGCCCAACCAGATCCGGACACGAGGCCCCCGGATCCGCCGCCCCGCAACACCCGTGCGGCCCCGGAGCCGCCGCTCCGGCGTGCCTGCACCGGCCTTTTTATTTCAGATTCAGTATGTGGAGTTGCATGTTGTGCTGAATGGCGTGATGCCATGGGGAAGACCCCTGCTGTGGCTTCCGAGCAGCCGCCGGCGGTGGTTGGTTGTGATGCTTGTGCTCTCAATCCTCCAGAGGTTGGAGGCAACGGGCGGAGGTGCTGCTCCCACCTCCCCTTTCCCCTCCATAAATAAGCTCGTTGGTTCCAGAAGCGCTGCTCAGATTTTTGACTCTCCCACTCGATCTGGTCACCATGGTGGTGAAGGATGGAGGGTGTGGGCCGGATCTGGAGTGGAGCGGGCAGGCAAGCAAGGATTGGAGGTCAACCCGTGCGGATCCCAGCGAAAATGGTGAGTTGACCAGCTCTTCGTTTGCACATGCCTATGGTGGGTCCGATGGTGGTCTCTTTCTGCTCACGCGAGGTTTCGATTTTATTACAAACTAGTAAAATGCCCGTGCGCGTTGCTACGGGTCCTAAAGTTTTTGTCCCACATGTAAACATAATACACATGCAAAATATAAAATTACATGTACTCCTTCCGTCACATAGCTGACGCTCAAATGGATGTATCTATCACTGATATTTCGAAAACAATGTGGTCTCCTTTGTTAATATGTTCTTCTTGAAAAGCTATTATTTTGGTATAGTTACAAACCTGTACAAGGGTAAGATATTCAGCCATGTGCATTTGTTCAGTCTACAAGCGCAGGTATAGGTTTGTTAGTGCATAAATTTGGACATTGTAGCATATCAAGAGATTCAGTTTGTGAGCATCAATCCATTAAAACACCCACTCCGTGATGGTGTCACCCTGTAGGCGTGCTATTCTAGAAGGTCACTAAGAAAATTGCATTGCGCTGCTGCCATGGAATAAGCATCATTTAAGTAGTTGAAACCAGCCACAATTGCAAGTCTTGTATCATTTAGACGTTGGCCTACAGATCTACGTTCAATGATCCTTACGTTAGACTTTATCTCTACATTAAGAACTGCAAGGACTTGTTTTTTCTGAATGTTGACTTGTTTATGGGTAAATGAAGGAATGATGAGTCTGGATTGCAGAAGTAAAAGCCGGACATAACAATCAGTGTTGATCCCCTCATACAACAGATTCCTATATGGGTACTAAAATGGCAAAGTCTGCAGAACAGAGTAGTCTCCACCACATCTATCACCGACCTCAACAATTTCCACTATACTAGCAAATTGCCCGTGCGTTGCTACGGGGTTATTTTTATTCAATGTTAGCTTTATTTCATCCTAGTTCTGTTGTAATTGAAGTTTTTGTTTTAAAATGGTGGGGCTTACCTGTGAAAACATGAGCCATGAAATTAATTTTCATTTCGATGTTGGCGGACTACAAATTGCACCACTATTTTAGACTGTATTTTTTCTGCTTTACATGGGATATGACCAATTTACCATTCTTGAAACTTGAGCTAATCTGTTAAATCTTGATGTATTAGGCTCTATGGGTTCACCGGAGTCAAGAATCGAGGTCGTACAAAAACCTGTTCTCACCGGTACAGAGAAGTACTGAACCATTCATCTCCTGTGACCACCTAAACCAAATGTGTCCTCTAAACTGAACCATGGAATTTTCAAGCAAAAGGAAAGTGATGAACAATCTGGGTAATTTTTTTAGTTACTTAGAGGCTTAAAGAGAAACAGTTACAACTGATAACTGATCGAGCACGATACCTCAGGAAAAGCTTGATCATTGAAACGAACTGGGAGGTTCACCTCAAACACAATTCCGGCTAGAAGCTGGCGACACTTGAAGAGAATTGAAGCTGCAGAGCCACCAGTATCTCCATGCCCTCCTCTTCCTTGTTGTGGAGACAATTTTTGATACATGAAACCAATAGGAATTCGTATAGATGGGAGAGATAGGCTGCCCATAAATCTCGAACTCCTACAAGTTTCTTTTTTGTTAGATTCCCTATCCTGTAGATGCATTCCTAGGTGAAGCTTATCTAAACGAACATGTAAGCTGGAATCCCGAGACTCCACGACCTGTACTTGTGGTTACTTCCTACAAATTGTTCTACAAGTTAAAGTATTTATTGAGAATATTTTTCCTCCCCTGAAGTACCAACAGGCACATATCTGGCTATTATGTATTATCTCCCTGTAGATGGATCATAGCCTCGGTATGTATATTACAAACTGTACTTTGCACTTATTCGATTTCTCACAATATTCGATATCTGCATTTGATCTGTATGTTAAAGGATTATTATGAGTGAAAATTGTTGGGCTTGCTGATGCGCTCGTCCTCAATCTGCTCCATGTGGACGCCTTAGTGCCGGTGCCGTCTCCTCAGGTCTCCACCGTGTCATCGGCCGGCGCTTGCTTGTCGCCTGGCCATTATATGGGTTCAGAATGGATGCGTAATTTTGGAGATGGCCCGCTTCTTGCTCACTCCCTGGAGTCCCTGCTCTGTAGCAGGAGTCTGAGGCCCTTTATTATAACCTGACGCTTACACCAAAAATACCAGCGAAACTGTGCTTAGCGGCCATGTCCGACATAGAGATAATATGCTCTCTTATACAACGTGAGCCTCCGCCGCTGCACACTTCCCGGCGAGGGAAGCATCCACATCACACCATCTGCGCCCCGGCAAAAGCTCGATGGCGTGCGGGAGCTCCGTTGCACGCCTCGGCCGCACTACACCGACGCCCTCGGCTCGGGACCGCCTCGCGCATCAGCCTGCACGTGGCTCGCGCCTAAGCACCACCGTGCGCGCGACCCGCGCCGCCGCGCCTAAGGTCGCGTGTGCGCTCTGCCGCGCCGGCCTCAGGTCGCCGAGCCACCCTCCGTCGCGCCTTAATCCGCAACAGCAGCCACCACGCGTCCACGCCTTGGCTCCGCGCGCGCGAGGACCCGCCCCGCTCCTCAGACCGCGCCGGCCTCAGGTCGCCGCCCGTCGCGTCCGCTTTGACGCCGCAACAGGCTGAGCTCACGCGTACAGGAAAGTAGCATCCAATATCCACCTCCGTCCAGTGCTCCTCCGCACGCACTGACACCGCTCATCCCCGTCGGGCCGGCCCCGCGTACATAATTGCCTCAAGTCCTTCTGTTTCCCAAGCCGCAATCTTGATTCGCCGCGCGTGCACCTGCAGCACTACCCGCGGCTCCATTGGCGCGAAAAACCCGCAGCGGTTTGGGAGACACCGACGAGGCGACGACCAACTCCTTCAGTTCTTACGTACACCAAGGACATGGCCTTCCGGTGAGCCGTTGAGATTAGCATACCTGTGACGCCCTCCGGCCATGGCGTTCAGGTGAGCCGCTGAGATTGGCATACCAAACGCGCTCTATCGTTGTGGCCCTTAGGTTCTTAGCTTTGTTCCATTGATCGATTTTAGTTCACCTGGTCGATGATCTTGATCTATCCTGTATATATCCAACCAGAGGCTCGGAGATTGGAAACGCATCCGGTACGGAAGCTACACCTGATCGACTTCGAGTCGTTTTATTCCGCGAGAGCCTAAACCAACCTGGAGACGTACGACGAGAGGAAACACAAACGGACGACGTACCAACGAACCAGTGAAACGGACCAAGGAGAAACATAAGCCCTATTATATAGTAGAGATACATGTTAGATTCATCTATCAATACCGGGAAATCTTGGATACTTATATTTTGTTCCAGGAAATCGCTACATTTGACACACTAAACCACATAATAGTAAAAATTTGCAAAAAGTATATAAAGGTTCCACCCCAATATGAATAGATGTTACGGATGACATACAACCCTTTTGATCCATGTGTTTGGTATTCCCACTCGACCATCATTCTGTCGTGATGTTCTTGTTAAGGTATATGCCTCTTAGTTAACCTTAGGACTGGTTTTTATGCCCAATTGGTTTCAAGCTCTATATCTGATCTTTCAAAGCATAGTGGTACATTTGCAATATTTATTTTTGATCTTCCGTCTATTCATTAACCGGCAAGTATTCTGTAACAAAAAAATGTAAAGTATTCTGGGTTGTCTTCATGTAATGCTTATTACTCACATTCTAACAAATTTTGTTAAACCAACTATTCTCCAAGACGATTTATGGAACGTAACTGAATTCGGATCTTGAGCTACCCTCTAGTGATGGGACGTGGAGATGGCATGGTTCCAATAAATTAGACTGTGAAAGCCCTGGGCGGGTCATTGTTTGACAAAGAGCTCATGAAACCAGTACGACAGCCTATTGTCGGCGTAAAACGCTCGTACTTTACCTGGCCATAGAGGAGATCAATGAAGAAATTAATGATAGTAGCAGCCTCCTGTAAAATTGGCTTGCAATCGACACATACAACTGAACATTGGAGCCACCCCCGATGGCGGCTACCGCATGGCAACCGCTGGTGGTGGTCTCAGACCACGTCGGGCTGAAGGAGAAGGTTAGGCTTGGGCTCTCGATCTAAAACCCTGCAGTAAAACAGATCACAATGGAAAATTTAGGTGTAAAAGAAAATCTGAATGCCACACAAATTAGGACTTAACGGTTAGGCCACTGACAACACATTATAACAAACCATTTGCATAATTTAGAAATACACAAGGCAACCACAATTCACCACTTTAACCCTATCTTGTATGCAGATATTTTGGAAAGTTCAGTGTCTAGTATGAGAAAGATTAAAGATAAACCTTGAGAAGACAATGATGGGCATAATTGTATGTTCAGAGAGGTTATTGGGGATACGCTATGTTGTGGAGACATCTGAGGGAGCACTCTCTAACAATATCCCCCCTTGCAGAAATGATCGAAATGATCACCTAACTGTAAGACACCTCCAGATAATTTTATGAACAGATTGAGTAATCTGATTGACAAAAGTAGCAAGGTCGATTAACTACTGAAATTATAAAAAACCATGTAAAAACAATTAATCACATACAAAATTAAGCTAGTTTCGGATATCCCATGCGTGCTCACAGCGCACAGCCATGGCGTGCATGTCCAACAAGAAAATGCTCCATGTTATCCATGGAAGTCAAGAGGGTTTGTATTCATCTAATGCGTTGACCTAAACAGACTTCATGTAAATATTAGAAAAGGTGCAGTGACTGCTACAGCCGATAACCAGAAAAATAGTCTGGCAGGCTATAAAAGAACACCGATGAACAACATAATGAACAAATTTTAGATTGTCTAGGCCAAAAAATATCATTATATCTCCACATGCTGTGCATACGTGATATTGACTTTCAATCCTCTGTTACCGTTGTTGATCCACATCCATTGTTGCTGAGAGGCGCCTACAGAAGCTCACATTCGGTACCATCATCCACTCACACTTCCGTCTTTCAAATCCACAAGCACAAAGGATATAGGAGAACTAGATCCAAAGATTCTGCTAGGTGGATGCATAATCGGCCAGGCCCCTACTCATACAAAGCATGAAATTTGGTATCATTCATTAGACATCAAACATAAACATACAAAAACTGTTGCTGCATGTGGCCTGCGACTGAAGAGAGAACCAACCGGGGAACGGGAATCCAAATGACATGTACCAATACAACCAGAAACGTATCAAACTCACAGGCAACACCTGAGATCGGAATCCAGGCCAAGGTAGCGCCAGCTGACTTTCTGTCGAGAGATTGATAGACCTGAGTGTCGTCGCGAGGCTGTAAACAGGCGCCGTCGTAGCCGAGGCTGGATGGCCGGGCCGTGCGCGCCAAAGTAGGGTAGTGGGGACTCCGTGGAGTAGCATACCAGCGCGCCATTGACACGCAGGCCACGGTGGCAGACCGGCCTCCTGGTACCGATCTGCCCAACAACGAACCGGCCTCCCGGTACAGGCGGAGAACATCTACCGATTCACATGCCCGGAGCGTCGCTGACGTGGACGCCAGGGTGGCTGAGACCCGCGCCCCGATTGGGAGAGGAGCTCCGCGACGGAGCAGGGATGCACATAGTCTCCGTTTTGGGCGGAGACCATGGTGGTCGAACCATGTGCACAGTCGCGGCTGAATCTGGGGCGGCTCATGCCAGCTAGTTGGACGGAGGGGCGATTTTTGGGATTGTATGACTGGACGAGATGCCAGGCTGCCGCCGTCTACCATGGGACGACCTCCGTGGGCGATGTGTGGGAGGTTTCTACGGCGACGGCGTGGGCGCCTTGGAGTGTCCAGGGGGCCGACCAGGAGTCTGCTAGGATTTCGCTGGAATTCAACAACACGTTTGTATTGTCGTGTGGCTTGATGATGAGATGGGGAAGAAAATTCTTCTCGATAGAAAGTGCC
Source organism: Alopecurus myosuroides (assembly GCA_028641055.1). Taxonomy (NCBI): domain Eukaryota; kingdom Viridiplantae; phylum Streptophyta; class Magnoliopsida; order Poales; family Poaceae; genus Alopecurus; species Alopecurus myosuroides. The sequence goes on from CM054059.1 coordinate 134,963,923, forward strand.
GGCGATTGCGGTGAGGCGGATACGTAAGGAGGTAACGTATTTCCAGGTGCGGGACCAAGGTGTGACGAAGGAGGACGGCAGGACGCGGAGTGACGGACGAAGGAACCCAACTTTTTTTTTAGATAGGAGAGAATAGGAGAGAAAATGGGCTATCGTCCTGAGCCGAAACAACGAGAGGCCCACCTAGACAACGTGCTATCGTCATGTGCCGAGACACGGAAACAACAAGAGAGATCCAGTTCGAAAAGGAAGGTCGTCCGATCAAGAAAAAAAAATGTCCTCCTCGGCCTGGCGACGGCGTTGACCTTGACCGGTTTACTCAGACAGGAGAAGTAAACTTCACTGAGGAAAAGCAGAGGAAGCAACCAGCCAAGCTCGTCCCGTGTAGACAGTTCGAGAGCCGTCTCGGTCGTTCCATACCATTCCCAGCCGATCGATCATGGCCGCGCAGGCGCCGCCGCCACCGCCGGAGCAGAAGCTGATGGTGGCGATCGACGAGAGCGAGTGCAGCCACTACGCGCTCGAGTGGGCCCTGCGCAACCTCGCGCCCCGCCGCCTCGTCCTCTTCACCGTCCAGCCATTCTCCCCCCTCAGCTACGTCCCCGCCGGCTCCCCGCGTAAGCCCCGCGATTCTCCCCTTCTCTTCCATCGATCCAGTATTCCAGTTACTCTGCCAGCTAATTAGCTGCTAATGATCGACCAGTTGGCCCGTCGGTGGCGTCCCCGGAGCTCATCAGGTCGGTGGGCGAGCACCAGCGGCAGCTCGCCCAGGCGCTCGTCGACAAGGCCAAGGTCATCTGCGCCGAACACGGAGTACGTGTTTCCTGCCTAATTTCCCCCTCGATCCGGTCTGTGCGCGCGGCAATGCTTCTCCGAATTAGTGATTGGGGGCAGAACTGGATCTTGGTTTGGTGGATTAATTCGTCGGCTATGTCATTTTGACTAATTAATTTTGTGTTTAGGTTGATGCTGAGACCGTCATTGAGGTGGGTGATCCCAAGGAAACCATATGCGCAGCTGCAGAGAAGTTGAACGTTGATCTGCTCATCCTTGGAAGCCACAGCCGTGGACCTATCCAAAGGTACAATCTTCTGTTCTCAGGTTCGGTAATATTTATTTTTATTTTTAGTCCCGGAAATGTGTTGCTCTCTGGTTCTCTGTCTTGCTAAATAAATTAGTATATGTTACCTATTCGCAAAAATAAAAGTATATCCGACCCTTTCTTTTCTATTTTTTAGTGAAATGTATATGCTAATTGTGATATTGCTCTTCTTATTTGCTTGCAATGAGAATGCCTCCTGAACCGAACAGGATTAAGTATTTGCTATCAAGAACTATCTTTCAACCTTGTTTAGATTGATGGGTATCGGTCAGAACAAAGTGCTGATTGGTCATTCACTCATTTGTATGATCAAGTGGCAAATGAATATTCAGACAAGGTACATGCAATCTAGAGCTAGTTGTAGTGGACAAAAGATATGTGATTAAACAAAAAAAAATAACTTGCATAATAGTTGGACAAGAATTTCAACAGAAAAAATTGAGATGAAATTCAGATGCACCTCTAGAACTAAATGTTTTTTTTTGGTTATGTAGGACATGTGTTGTTGAAACTCATGTGTATAACTCGGCTGTATGCACTACAGGATTTCCGCAAGCTTAACACTTGGTTATCACTTCATTTATTGTTTTTGGTGCACCGTCCTTGGTTACCTTTTTTTCGCAATGCATACAGAAGCTTTATTACTCAAGGTAGCAGGAGCATCCTGCACCCATAAATCGGTGTGGAGCTTAGTTCTAGATAAATTAGCTAGCAAATCTGAAACTCTATTTCGACTAAGTATAACCTTCACGAGTAAATTGCTCCCTATCTCCACGAAGGATTTTTCTGACTTCCTTGATTTGGCACATCGGTGATCTATCCTCGACCTCAGGTTCCAGGATTTTCAGTATCCTGGCACAGTCGCGGTGCTATACGAAAGGCTGAGCAGTATATTGTATTGCTAGTTCGATACCCTTTTTCAATGCATATACTTCAGCTTTTAAGGCATCTGAACAACGGGGAACGAGACGGCAGGCAGCCATGATGAAGTCCCCTGTTCGTCTCATATAATCATATCCATTCCAGCATTTCGTCGCCTCCTGCATTTTGTCCGTGACAGCCAAACCAGACGGTCGGGTGACTACAGCATGAAATGTATCTTCTTCACACAAACCACACCTCAGGCAAAGGCTAATCTCACATAAATGATGTGCTTTGTTCACTTGCATAGTAGGAAGCCCTCCAGAGAGTAATTTCCATGCACACAGTTTTGTCTTCTATGGTACAGGAATCTGCCAAAATAATTTCCAAACAGGCCTCTCGTCCGAAGACCTAGTACTCGACAAAATACCAACTTCATCATTGAGAAACTCTGCTACTGCCAAGTGATAGGTTTTTCTTACAGAGAAACAGACATCCTTCTCTGGATACCTCCCGACAAAATCATTGTCCAGTCTAGGGGACGTTATGATCCTCTGAATTACTTTTACATCTGGCATTAAGAATTGATTAACCTTTCCTCATTGCATGAAACATCAGCATTCAAAAAATTTACAACTCTCGTATATCTGCACCTACCCTTGGGACTTGGGAGAAAGGGGTAGGAGAGACATGCCTCTCGCGATTCATGGATGACACCTGGACCGAACTGTATTTCCATCACTAATGCGCCATATATACCCTTCTTAAGTAATTGGAGACCGAACTCAATACCCTGCATCACCGGTGAATGATTTCCAGTGAAAACTGTATTTAACAGACTAGTTCAATGCCCATGCGTTGCCATGGGTTTTCAAATTTATTTTTACTCGAATATGTAAACATAATGCACGTAAAATTTAAATGAAAATACCATCCAGTCAAGAGAAGGAGCATGTAGTTCGGGTTATTTCAAGCTACAATCATGGTATTATGCTTTTAATCTTCCCCTTTCGCATCAGCCTCTCAACTTGACTTTTTTTTTACCATTGTGCTGCCGGTGTGCTTTATGGTCATCTCATTTTGACAATCTTTCATCGTTGCATCATGATTGTGCCTTGTAGTTACCCTAATCCAAAAACACCGCAAGTGAACTTCGTAGTCACCCCTTATACAGTGCAACTCTAGCAAATTTCCACAGTCCATGTGTTGGTAGAGAGCATCACAGAGATGTAAGAAGACAGTGATTTTGCAGAATGATATTCTATTGTGTGAAGATGATTGCCTCGTAGGATAGCTACCCAATACTAAGATGAAGAATGACATCTCTTGGGAGTTACAACATTTATTGATCTTGTGCTAAACTTTATCATGTCATACTCCTCTTCAAAACAGGTTGAAAGGTGAAGAGATTTAAGTTTCCAGATTGTGTTGCACTATAATATACCTCTTTCATTGAGTAAAAAAAAATTCAGCACTTAGACTGGACAATACAATGGTAATGCTTCATTATAAATAGCCTACACACCAACCCGAGAGATAACTTGCTTGAATACATATTCACGTGGAAAGTTTCACCACATACAAGACCATATCATTTGCACACAGTTTCCACACAGAAAAAAAAGCCTTTTGGTCCCTCATATGGCTTTCGAACAATTTTTAATACACAATCTTATGTCCCAAAACTGTTCACTCTAAAAATGACAAGCTTGTATATCCACCGGCGTTTGAAAAACATGTACTGGGTTCAGCATACTGCAACCAGTAACATGAGCTGCAGAGAATGTGACTGGCACTAATCCACAAATGACAAGCCACAAAGAAAGAAAACCAATGCTGGCATGCACAACATACATATAAGCCATAATGAGATGGAGGCATGATGAGCAGAGATGATGGAGCTAAGACCAATCGCAATGAAAGCCAAGAACGACACTGAGACAAAGGAATTGATAAGTTTAGCGTACCAAGATCGATGCCAAATCTAGACGTCCACTTCTCAAGCGATGTTGAAGATGCTTACATCACCAGGTAGGCAAATATCTGCAATCAGGTCATGTCATTTAACCACATTCTCTCATATGCTCGTTTGTTAATTATCTAACACTACAACTTTAAATTTGTGTATTTAAGTCATAAAATGTTGAAAACATGCGTATACACATTAATTAAAAAACATCCGCTAAAAGGTCTCTCGACGGTAACAAAGGAAAACTGAAGGATATAAATTGTACAAATAGGCCATTTGTAAATAGCTTGTTTGGTCCGAGGCATTGATGTCTCGCCTTTTTCTCAAAAGGTTCTCGTACAATGACAACTTAAAACTGATTGAAACTTGAGGATGATCTGTAATGATAAAGAGCGTAATTATTATCTCCAGTTTTCCATGTACACCATACTTACAAAATGATTGATAAATGTACCCATTGTAGCACTCCACTTCATGGACAGTTCTCCGTGTACACTATACTTATCTCCGGTATTGTGCGATTTGGCTTCATGTACGTATGACCATAACCAACTTTTGACAAAGAGATTAGAGAGAAGAGTAACTCATCTAGATCCAACCCTTCCATTATCAGGCAACTCTAAATAAAGCAAATGAAGTTTGATAGTCATGGTGATTAGATAAAAGCTTAAATTTATAAAGAAACAATCAGCTTAGGCACCTGATATTTATGTTGCGTAGACACCATAATCTCGGATCCAAATGGCCCAATTTGTTGCCCTTGGGAGATTTATGTTTTTCGTATTGTTGTGCCCCTAAACATTACTCCAGAAAATACAGTGTTTAGATAGAATATCTATGTGTAAATGTTCAGCTTGTAGCTACACGAAAATTTTGCTTCTAAAATTTCAGCGACGCCTACCTGCATCTCCTTCTCTGTGCGGCTGCTCTTTCGTGCCTCGATGCCCTTTCTGAACATCATATCAAGGTAAAGTATGTGAAATACGAAATACATGCACATAAGAAATTGAACATTAGATTCCATTATGGCCCGAAACATGTCAATAAGACTATATCTCAACACAGGATAGCCGAGTCCAAACACGTGAAGTTAGCCGTACTTGAATCACCCAACCAATACCTCAGCAATTTAGTGACTACGTAGTGAAATGAAAAGCGTAATTACAAAAATTTAATCATTTTCACTCGTTTATGATTTAAAAGCGGATACCAGAAATGCCGAACTAAACACTACAATAGGAACCAAATTAGCAACATTAATCGAAGATGAAGGAGGCGAACTGCCCAGATCTTTGCATTGGCTAATCCCATAGCATGTTTTCTGTGCACCAAATTGCCTCAATTCTTCCACTGGTACTTGGCTGCTCCAGACTGATTGCAGCTGTCTCCGATTGATGTTGATAGCAGTGGTAGAGGAGGGCTTGACCTGGGGCTCAGGCTGTAAGTGGTCACGGGCCGTCCGCGGCGCCGCCAGTCCAAGCCCACTTAATTGGTTAAGTGGTCGCCCACGGACATCGATAGAAACCGAGCGGACAATCACGGGGCGACCGCTACCGCCGCCGCCGCTTCCTCACCTGCCTCCATGGTGATGGCGGCGGATGCCGCCCCTTCTCCCGCCGCTTCCCCATATCCGGCCGCTTCCCCGTCGATAGCCGCATCTCCGGCCGCTATCCCTCGGCCATGATGGAGGAGCAACAAGATCATCTGGCGTCCGGTGACCCTACTCGGCCTTCATCCAAGAAGGTAACCCTACTCTTCCCTCCTCTTATTCCTCTCAAGAAGCTGCCCAACCTCAACTCCGTCGCCGGCGTGTTGCTGGTGGCCGGCACCGCGGCGGTCGGTTACTGCACCATGATCTGGGTGGTGTCCGTATGCATCTGGCTCCGCTCCACCAACCGCACAGCCACCACGCCCGGCGAGGAGGGCAAGATCTCACACCTCATGCCGACCTACTGAACCCAACCCAACCCTATCATGCGGATGCCGGTGATGTTGCTGGCTGCAGATGCAACTTCGAGTGTCTGGCAGCACTCATGATTTAATTGAGATATTGCGCTGGTAGTCTGGCATGGCTGGATTCTCTGAGCCAAGATTGCACCCTGTCGCCGGATCGACCAGAGTCTAGCAGTAGCAGAGAAGCCGTCCGTCGCGTGTGTGCTGCATCAGAAGGTGGGATGGGGAATCAAAGGTGATACACGCAGAGGCGCTGGTGATTCAGCTGGTAGTACTACGTTCCTAGTCATCATGTAGCAGCCCATATTCTAGTAACCCTGATGATATAATTATACAAGGTCGCATCCTCTGTTACTAGTGATTTTACAGACTCATATAGGCTTAGGACTGTGTCGGTGCCAGAAACAGACGCAGTTAAGTTAATGTGGTATGGGAATATGATTTGGATTGAACATAAATATGAACTAAATTTAACTTGTAGATTTTTTCAAGGCAAACTATCTGGCTGGTTGTCGTGGAAGCATTTACCAAGTTTTAAGGGTAGGTCTAAATTATTTTTAAGAAGTACTAATATTTCACCACGCAGCTGTCTTCTTGTCACGACATCGTCCATCACTATGAGAAGAACCTTGTTGGGGAAACATCTCATTTGCTGCTGTGATCCCTATGGGTTTGTATTATCCCTGTTGGTTTTGAGTGATATCCTTTTGAATACATCCAGTAGACTGGTGGTTCTGCTAGTATCAGTCATCAGTGTACGAATGCATAGTGTTATTGACATGACTCTGCTGATGCTTGTTATAATTCCGATCTTGGAATTATATAATTCTCACGTGAATACATCTTCAGTTTGGAGCTTCGATTTCTTTATCTGTTCCATTTCTTTGGTCTGTGCGTGAGCTGTAATTCTGCTCCATTTCCACTGAAAATAGCTTCCAGACGGATATATGTGGTGGTTCACCGGATATACCCTTTGTTCTCCGGCCGTGAGTGGTGACTAATTAGCAGCCACACGCCGCAAGTCTTTCCGGGTGCTCTGTATATAAGAAGATGTGATATATGTGGTGAATCTGTGCAGTTGTGCCTGGCATCCTCGGCTCCCTAGTATTTGGTCCATCGAAACAAAGTTGTCCCGGCATTTGGATCTTTGGAATATGCCGAATTTGGGTAAAGCTACTATTACGTGTCTACTTTGCTAGTTCCAGCACTAGAATCAGCATAGTTCCCTCCCTTCTGTTCGGAATTAAGACAATAACTAGGTAGATAAAGTACGTGTGTATGCCTGTAAATCATCTGTTAATGAAACCTTTTGATCAGACAAAGCTAACTAGTGCTTAATTTTTGTAAATAGCATATCTGTAAAACATAGGATGATTTGTGTGTAGTCCTCTGGATGTGCTTTGAAGCTCATCAACGCTACAAGTTACTGTTTTCTATCAGACTGTAAGAGGTCACGGGCCACCGCGGCACCGCGATGGGCGCGGAGATCGCGGGCACCTTTGTGCTGGTCTACACCGTGTTCTCCGCCACCGACCCGAAGCGCAGCGCCAGGGACTCCCACATCCCCGTGCTGGCCCCGCTGCCCATCAGGTTCGTCGTCTTCATGGTGCACCTGGCCACCATCCCCATCACCGGCACCGGCACCAACCCGGCCAGGAGCCTCGGCGCCGCCGTCTTCTACAACAAGAAGAAGGCGTGGGACAACCACGTAAGCTACTTCTAACTCTTCCACAGCTCGAATTCCGTCCGTTTTTTCACTTGCAAGAAGCTTTGCTAAACATTGCATCCGTGCGTGTATGAACTCATGCAGTGAATCTTCTGGGCTGGCCCATTCATCGGAGCCCTGGCCGTGGCGACGTACCACCACCACCAGTACATCCTTCGGGCGGCGGCCATCAAGGCGCTGGACTCCTTCCGGAGCAGCCGGAGCAACAGAGACGCCCGGCCGGCCGGCCAGTCAAAGTGAAGTGATCATCAATTGTGTTTTAGTACATAACATTGTTACCTGTGTTGTGCTATCGATGTGTCACGTGAACTTGGTATCTTGCATGTGTAAAAAGTTATAAGTGGGTCCATATATATGACATTGTTATCTGTTGTGTTGTGAGTCTGTCACGTGAACTTGTGCTACCATATGAGTATTTCCATGGCAAAGGTTTGGTGGGCATAAGTGGTCAGGCGGCTGTCCACTTAACGTTACTGTGCTATATGGGCAGCTAGCGGTTGACCACTTGAGCAAAACGGGCACAAGCGGCAGTTTGGTGGGCGTCCGTGACACTGACCGCTTACAGCCTGACCTGGGGCGGCTCAGCAGCGATAAGCGCCCGAAAGAGGGCCTGCCCAGCATGCACCCAACTACGTCAGAGCTTTGATGTCCCTGGTAGAAGAATCGTCAGATCCGAGGACGACATTGGCTCCCCGCGCGGTGCCCAGGCTACTGCCAGCGCCGGTTACGTTCCCGGGACTGGATGTCCTTCCTCAAGGTCCTCCCTATGGCCCGTCCGAGCAGATCATCCATTTTAGGATCCCGCATCGCTGACAACGCTCCTCCTTGAGAACCGCTCGGAGCTTCGGTAGCAGTGGATGGGAGCATGGGATGGGTGTGGAGCATATGGCCAGCTCTAGAGGGATCTGTGGCGGCTGTTGCTGCTGGGAGCACGGCGGCGTGCATGAGAAAGGCATGGCGATGGTGGCGGTCGCGCCGGCTGCTAAGGAGGCATGGGGGTGGCGGCGGTCTCCTTCTCGGCGTCGGGGATTGACCACGGCTGGGGGAGGCTGCGCGTGGGAGAAGCGACGGGTGTGGGCGGGGACTCACGGACGTGGGCCTGGCCCATACGCGTACTCGCGGAGTCGCGATGCGAAGCTAGCACTGGTGAGGAGGTGGGACGTCGGACGAAACATATGGCAGAGTGGACGAAGAAGGAACGAAATCCGTCTTTTTTAGATAGGAGAGAAGAGAAGACTAGGAAACATGCCCGTGCGTCGCAGCGACGAAGCGAAATTCACACATTTAGGCGTAAAACATAAGTTCTATGTGGCATGAACACTTAGATGACGCTCTGCATGATAATTAAGTGTGCATTTATCTTACATTAACTCTATGCATCATCCTTCATAATATAATATTACATAGCAAAAAAGGCCCTAGCGTTGCTACGGATGAACGAACTTATATGATACACAGATAACATAAAGCTGCACAAAAAAATCAAGAAGTTCATAAGCTCACAAATCCACATAAATGCGAAGAATATTTCATGGTCAAATCAGGAGCTGTGCGCAAATTTGGAAGATTTTAAATATCAAAATAGTAATAGTATTCTCTATTTGATGGAAGTGGTAGTTCATCAATAAATCAAAATTGTTTCCAAAAAAGAATCAATCAATCAACTATCATGTGAGAAAATGGAAAGGAGGTCATGGAGAAACAATCTCTAGCCTAAATGGAATCAACAATTTTTTGTTGTTGTGACAAATAATTCCTTTTCTATAAATAAAATAAAAGATGCAACCAAGTTTTCCATTTAGAAAAGAGGAGAGGTTGTTCCGAATAAAGCTCCTGACCTGACCCCCTGACGTTGCCACGTCAGTCCTTAAAACTTACCCCGTAGGAATTTGTCCCTAGTTGTAGCATTGCTCCAGAAAAATAAGATGAGTCCACTTCACGTGAAAATCCTGATGCCGATGGATGAATGGGAAAACATCGCTCCGAGCTATTCACAAATCCAGGTAGTTGAAGCCATCGGTATTGGCACGGCCTCTCGCCTTCGAACTCAAAGAAGGCCATACCTACTATCTGAACCAGCCATGCGGCGTCTGTTGCTGCTCTGCGTTGTTGCGGCAACACAGGACCCGCAAGCGGCAAGCACGGCACGACATCTCCCTGCAGCTTGCCGATTCCTAAAAGAGTGCCAAGAGCCAGCTGGCTGCCCGCCATGGAGGCCAAGCGATGCGTGCCGCCACCCAGGAACCACTGTCGGCCGGTTTTGAAGGGCCTACTGTTTATCCTGTTAACCACACGGACACCGCTAGGAGGGGGCAATTCTCCCGCGCCTTCAGCTGCGACGACTGCCAGGTTGACAAGCGCCAGGTTCAGCGCATATAGTGGATTCCCGGGGAGGCGAGGTGAACTTCTGTGGCGGGGGCATGTCGGATGGCCGGGGAGGGCATCACCGGCAAAGCGGCTCGTGCAGATGTGGTGGGCCCTGGGACCTACTTTGATGGTCCTGCTCGTGCCGGTCCCGGACCCAGTCCTGGACCCTGAGCCGCTGTGTCGCGGCCCCCGAAATCGTCTACTCCCTCCGATCTGGAAAAAGTGTCGGAGGGAGTAGTATTAACTGTATACAAATTGCTATTCAGCTCACGACACTTATTGTGGATCAGAGGGAGTACTAAAGAAACGACATCGAGCTGATCCCGACCGGACATCGTTCTCTGCCTCTGTCTTGCTCCGATTCATGATCTCGCCGCCGCCGTTCACCCGAAAGAACACGAGCCCGCTGCCACCGATGATTCAGGCGTCCCCCTGCCTGTAGGATAACACTATCGACTCCAAACTGGCATGACGTATCTTCGCCACAGCTTTCGACCTTGTCGAGCCAGACGTCCGCGTGGATCCCGAAGACGAAAAGCTTGTTCGCCTCCTATGACTGCAACTTCACGTGGCGAAATACTTTTTTTGATAGTTGCCGTAGGATTGATCATTGTATATTTATACTACATCGGAAGGTTACGACGACGTGCCGTATATGATGTGGATTGAACTTCAAATTCATATACATCACGTGGTATGTTTGGGCAGCAGTCATGGGTGCGTTGGCCACGTGGATCTAAGAAGTCTGTAACGACTCCAGGTGTTCGTTGTTCTTTTTGCGTACGTGCGACGGATGACATACCAAACCAATAGACCAACCAAACGAAGGAAACGAACGTAAAAGAACGAAGGAAACGGACGTACCAAAAATTTGTGGAAGAAACCTTAGTGTTTTTACGTACCAAAATTCTTTTTAAGAAAGAAACTTTAGTACTTTTATTATTATTAGGTATAGAGGTATAGATATAGATATAGATTACCGGTGGCAGAGTGGGTAATTTGTGCGTAACTTTAGGGGCAGTTTCAATAACCTACCAAACCAAACCAAATCAAGTAAGCCTTAACGCATTTATTATTAGGTATAGATAGAACACTCCGCTGAATAAAAATGCTAGAAATACCCCTCACCGGACGAAAATGCCAAGTCTACCCTGGTGGAAAGCCAGCTAAGCGACACACGTACATTCCGCCAAGTGCGTTGGCGGGAAGTACATTCTGCCAGCCGGATCGGCGGGAGGTCTCGTGTCACCAAACTGACAGACTGTACTTCCCGCCAACCCAGTTTGCGGAATGTACACGTGTCGCTTAGCTAGCTTTCCGCCAGGGTAGTTTGGCATTTTCATCCGGCGGGGGATTTTTTTGCATTTTTTTAGGGTAGAGGGTTATATTTGTAATAAAATCGCTCATTCGTGTTCTGGCCGGCCAAGGTGGCGAGGAGTCCGGGATTGGGTATGAGGCAACCTGGAAGGATGGAGATGATTTGCCCTAGGCAAAGTACCAACCACCAGTACAAAAATCTCTACATGGCAGTTTCTTTCAGCTGTTGTGATTGTTTATGTCTGCTTGCCATGCTTTGCATCGTATGCAAATTATTGGCCATGATGATTGTGCGTTCTTGCTGTTCGGGAGATGCCGGAGACGGATAAAAGCGTGTCTGCTGCGGTTTCTCAGATTCAACGGCAAGGAACCTTCTAGATTGAGCTCGGTGATAGACATTTTAAATCTACAGCTCAGTCTCATACCTCATAGGCATCTGTCAATGCGATTGCTAGTTCAGCCGCTGGCTATACGGTTGACGAGATTGCGAGAGGCCCCGAAAGAGTACAATTGCAGGTTCGGTGTGTTCGAGTTCTCAGCGAACCCCCTGGCAGGCTCCATTTGTGCTCTTCAGCATAAGCATCATGTATCTTCAATAGTTCTTCTTGCATGTTCTAAGCTAGATATGTTTGTTTGTCAGGATGAGAGTTGTAATCTTGTAATTTCTTATATCTAATAAAGGTAGGTTATTATGTTAAAAAAAATATGTGGTCATGCCGGGCAAAATGGACGAAATTGACCACGTGGTGAAGGAATAGCACAAAATAAACCCTGGCCAAATCTATTTCACGAAATAACCATATCGAGTAGCGTCTCACGCATGGGCGCTATACTCAACGGAGTAGCGCCTTTCCCTTAGGCGATATGCGCCCGACAGCGTGGCAGGTGTGGGGCCAGGCCGGGGCCACCCGCGGTCAAGTAGCGCCCGAGCCTTAGGCGCTACTCGCCTGAATAGGGTTACTCACGCGCTGGCGCCCCTCCTCTGTATCCCTTCCCATTTTCCCCCCAAACCGAGCATAGAAGAGAGAGGAGAGACTTGTGGCGGCGGCTCCCTCACTATCCTCTCAAATACTCTCTCAAAATCCCCTAATCTTAAGGTTTCTTCAGCCAATCTTTGCCCCAAGAGGTATCTCTCTTCTTTTCCCATGTTTTGACCAATTGGAATCATCTATTTTGTTCCTTTTATGTTGAAATTTTGGAAACCCTAGAATTTCGAATTGACCCCAATGATTCTTGGTTGATAATTGTTTATAGTCCAAAGGGTGTCTATGAATCATCTTTCTTTGGTTGGTTGTGTTGGTTGTGTTGTTATTCTTTTAGGTTTAGCTTTTGTTAAGTTAGTGTTAGGGTCTTTGTTATGTGAAGGGTTAGGTCTTATTGTGTTAGGCCTTTTGCTTGGTTTGTATGTTTTAGTTAGTTCTTTTTGTTATGCAGTCATGAGTAGTAATTGTTTGATACAAATTTCAAAATTATTGTTGTCATTATTTTAGGGATGGCAAGAATTGTTCATGTTCATTATGTGGACAAAGATGTCGTTTTCAAAGGGAATTTGGAACCAGACCCGGATGAGATGTCGTTGGTGTTCGAGCATAGTCTAACTTATGCGGAGGTTTTGGAACAAGTGAGAATTGATTTGAATTGGATGGATCGAAATGATGAAATAGAGTTGGAGGGAAGACATAATGCGGGTCATGGAGTGCACCTCCGTTGAAAGTTTTTGCGTATCAACTCTGAACTACGTTGGGTTGCATACAAGTAGACCGTGGCGGAGTCACTAGACAAGTCTTTAGAGTTATTTGCCACTAAAAAGGTTGATGCTCTTATGAAGTTGGACTTGAAGTGATGTGCCTCCACATTTGATGGTATGAGTCCACCACTCACGAACCAAGATGACGTGCTTGAACCTCCTTCCACCCAACATCAAGTCAGGATAACTTTGAGACCCATCAGAAATAACCAAGTTGGGACATCGAGGACAAATAATGAGTATAAGGATGATGAGTACGAGTGTCGAGACATCGTAGTAGAGTTCATAGACGGGGTTGCCATGAGACTGCTGGTAGAGACGTGTGGGGACGTGGTAGTACGACAACCAGGAACACCAAATTTACCCAGGTTCGGTACGTCGCAACTAGGCGGCGTTCCTACTCCTGCAATCTCATTAAATCAGGGCTGAAGCCTGAATTATACAAGTACAATTTGAGTAGGGTTTCGCTAACTCGACGAGGATCAACTTCTCGGCGAGTTGGCTTCTAGCTAATTGTCTCTCTTTCTTCTCTCCCGTTCGGCTTTATATAGATAACCAGGTTAGGGATTACAGAAAGGAAACCTAGAAGACTACGGTAAGTATCTAACTTGGAAAGTAGGAATCCGTCTTTTACTCCAAGCCGCACCACTTCGGTTGTGGTTCGAGTTCTTCTAGAATGCGGCTTCTACACGTCAGCTTACTAGGACACCTAATGGAATGTGATCCATTACCAACAGGCCACCCTGGTAATCCGGCTCTTTAGGACAATGCCGAATATACCCCTAATCGGTATATATCCGACATTAGCCCCCAAAAAGGATTGAGACTTCATTCTGCCACCTTTCGTCAGTTTGGATTTTTTTCCGAGAAATGTTGGCGATTTGTCTCGATTCTTCTTTTTCCCAAATCATTCATAACATAAAACTCGGATTTTATTAGAATCCGGCTTTTTCTTCCACGAGCCTACATGGAGAAGGAACTTCGTGACGTTAGCGATGAAATCGTGCTGACATCACAGACGTTTGGGTTCAGTCAAAACCCTGAAAACGTATCCACTGACAGATTCTCGCGGGAAACGAGGAGATAGCCATTATCACCCCGTCTCCTCGTTTCCCGGAATTTCTAGGTGTGACACGCGTCAAGGATCCAACGGCTAAAATAGCCGTTGTAACACATCTCAACACATTTCCGGCTATAAATAGCAGCCTAGGGGCCTCCGGTTTTCTCTTCTGATCCCTCTTCTTCCTCAAGCCCCCAGCGCCATAGCCACCAGAGCCCGAGCTTGAGCCCTGAGCTTGAGCCAGTGAGCAGAGAATAAGTTTTCCGGACTTCTCTGAAAGAACCATCGGAGGATCCGGCTCGACGCCACGCCGCCCGAAAATGGTCGATGGAGGATCACCCCGTGCCACGGACACGAGCTCCGCCACCCTGGACATCGACAACATCATCAACGACCTTGACCCACAGGTGGACTCCCCCGCCCACACCTCCGCGAGCGCGCCGAAGGGAAACACCGGTGATTTGCCCCATGGGGATCTACCTCCCACGGACGAAAATGTGCCGTCGTCGTCTACCGCGCCTACCCCGCCCCTTGTCACCGAGCTGGCGGAAGAAACCACCATTCGCGGCGGTGAGGAGCTCGCTGCCTCCGGCGCCGCCGGAGTCGAGGAAGACACGGAGGAAAACTCCGAGCATTGGAGCCACTACAATGTGGTTCCATCCCTTCTTCCGACAGTGGAGAAGGAGGGACTTGTGCGTAAAGGCAAGTGGCGGTATGAAAGAGGACGACTCCGAGCCTTTGCCAAAAGCCGGAGAAAGGGTTCTCCTTACCTCTCATATCAATAGAGGTATGGGTTTCCCACCTTCCGCTTTTTTCCTTCAAGTTCTCAACCACTACAACATCCAGCCATACAATCTTCCTCCCAACTCTATTCTATATCTTGTTGGGTTTCAAGCCCTCTTTGAAGGGTATTTAGGGTAGAGCCTAGGTTAGACATCTGGCAGTACTGCTTCGGAGTAAAAGGCAACCCCTCTGAGGGCGCTCTCCCCACATGTGGGACCATCTCCTTGATGGCTCCCAAGTGCAGGAGATCAATTGTAGTACTTTTCGAATTAGAAAGGTTGTCGAACCCACGAGGAGCAAAAGGAACTGGTAAATAGAATAGCAAAGGAATAATAAAAGCAACATGTGTTTTTGTGTTTTAATTGTGTAGTGCAAGTAAAGTAAAATGCGGAAAGTAAATTGCAGCAAGTAGTAGGTCTCAATGAGAGACAAAGCCCAATCCTCTAATGCGCAAGAGGACAAGCGCAATTGTGTGTTTGTGTCTTATATGTGGAAAACGTTCCCGAGGGCTGCACGGATTTAGCTGGCATAGTGATTCATTGCATAACATGTTTGTATATCTTGTCTAGTTTTAATCTTCTTCGGACGGAGCCACAAATAGGAATAGCTAAATAAATAAACTATCACCCTTATGATGGATCACGTGGCCAATTAAATGACAGCACGAGAATTATTAAGACATGATGTCCCACCATAGCCTTATGCTCTAAGGTCCCCGATACAAGTACCCTCATAATGCAATTCAACGACTATGTGTCAAGTTCCTGTCACCTAAAGACATCATCACGTCACTACACTACGGTGTTCTCCTATGAGCCCATGTAGGTGAAGTGTTGTACAGTCGACATTCGTACAACACCATCATAGAATCACATAAAAGATAAATACTAGACCAAATAACAACTCATCTTATGTAACAAATCATTGCCAATTCATCCTATGCCCTCAGGAACATGCGAGAACTACTCACAACGTGCAAACATGATCATGTATGGTGACATATTTGGTACAACACAATCTGAAACAATGGATCCACCACCAAATAATGACAAGCACTCAATCCCAAACATGCAGCGGAGTACAATAACACGTATCTAGGGTGTAGCAATGATCAAACTATGAGGGGAACAAAGTGGATCACGGTGATGGTGATGGTGGAGATGCAGGTGCTGGTGAGGATGGTGATGGAGATGCCTCCTCCCACGCCAAGGAGGAGATGAGGATGAAGATGGGGATGATTTCCCCCTTCTCCGGAGCTCCGGAGCAGCAGGATCTGTCTCCCCCGCGGAGAGTTTCGAGAGTTTCGCCGCCCTGGCGGCTCCGTCTCGTCTCGGGAAAATTAGGGTGTGTGTTTTTGGGGAAGACGGAGTCGTCACCAAGAAGACCTCGGGGAGGAGGTGCTGTGGGCCCATTTGGGGGCCCCACACGCGGCAAGGGAATCTGGCCGCGTGGGCTACCCCCTTTTGGGCCTCCTGGCCCTCCTCCTTTGTGTCTTGTGCCCACGGCCTTTCTCCCGAACAAAAACTGACAGGGTTTCTTTCCTTTCGCAATTTGGATACCTGTAGCTCCTGAAACATCAAAAACATGAAAACAGGTGTTTTTTGACACCCAGAAATTAAATACCAAAAATAAGGACTTTGTAGGAAAGTCCCATAAAATCATCTAAAACATGCAAAACAATGACATAACATTTATAAAACATCCCAATAATGCCTATATGGAGGGTATAAATGATGATATAAAATGCACGTATCAATCCCCCAAGCTTAAACCTTTGCTCGTCCTCGAGTAAATAAGGACATAGATCATTACATGCATCAATGGATTTTATGTTGATAAATAAATACGGGCATTGTATTATCATCATGTTCAGTTATAATGCAAGATGAATGAATAGAACTCATACACATAAGGATAACATATTCGAAGCTCTAGCAAACACCCCATACTTTTGAAAGCAAATAACCATTGTATGTTGGACAATCGAATTATACTCTTTAATTTGGAGAAAGATAATAGAGTATAGGTAAAACATGATCAAGTCTCATTTAGTTTCCAAACTATTCAGCTTAAATTACTAATTGTAATGTGGCATCCATTGGGCTAAGACTCTCATTGCCCCTTTATCATTAGCATCTTAATTTATGAATGTTGAAGTAATGTGGTTGACAAGGTGTTGGTTGAATGTCTCATGCCCCGTGAGTGTGAAAACCTACTCCATGATTACTCAACTTAAGATTCCTAATAAGGTTTGTACAATCATAATAAGTATCAATGGCAACATAGAGAATTGCAAAGAGGTACCTCTTGCCCCATGACATAGAAACCAGCCCATGTCACAATAACAAGATGAACAAACGGAGTAGACTCGTCATCCTTTTTTTTATTTCATTCACTATATGCATAGCTTCTTATTTTATTGTAGGATGTGTTTGTAGAGTCCACTCTAGCTGTAAGTATATTTCCACCATGATCAAGCATGGCTTGGGTTAGCGGCCCAATGCAATTTCTCTAGTCATATATACTTACTCATTAAAACTTACTATTCCTCTATTTCATTTCGGCATGGCAGGAGTCCAAAAACAAAAGCACATGACATCAACTAAATATAAAATTTCTTTGTGCAATGTTGAAAGCTTTTCACGTGATGCACGTGTTAGCCAACTCCCAACCAAAATTCTTGTCAAGCACAAACTTTTGGCTCCCATTAATGGGTCATGTTTGTTAAGTGCAATAGAAATAAATGTGTGCATTCAAAAGTTCGTGAGAGTCTTATCCCAAATTCAGCCCATGCCAATTAATAACATAAGCATCTTAATTTAGAGCATAAATGAAACTATAACATGGTGAACATGCTCGGAATAGCCATTAAGCTAATAGATAGATAGTGGATTTATGTCACATTGAGATAATTCTACAATTTCCCAACACACTCAAGTTAATTAATTTCAAGGCAAGATGTGATTGAAACCTCTAAATATGCCATGCTCATTTGCATGAGTGTTACCCATAAATCCCCAAAACAAGGGAATCATGGATGACACCATACTTTATTATTCATTGATAAACCATAAGACGGGGATGCATGATAATGCTCAATGAGCTCACTCAAGCCTAAGCGAAAACGATACTAGATAATAAAAGCAAGACACACCAAAACTAGATAGACATGATAAAGCTGATAAAAGACGGGGGATAGGTGAAACTCCCCCACGCTTAGATGGTTGCAGTAATTTCTTCATTCTCCCTTCTTCTCGTACTCAGTCCACCACTCTTTCTTCTTCTTCTCTTCATAGTTGTCTTCAAGCTCATCATCATCATCGTCCATGGAGGTGCATTGGTAGGAGTCTCCCGAAGTCATGGCTTGGAAAACCTGACAGACAGAATAGACAAAACAAAGATCGTGCGAGAAATCTCGGTGCGGGATTAGATCGACAAAAGGGGGTATATATTGACGGTTTTGGGGTAAGACGAAGCGTCGGAGTCGAAAACGAGACGGAACGGGACTCCGAGGTGGAAAAGGGGTACCTCCACGCGGCCAAGGAATCTGGCCGCGCGTGGGGTCCTCTTTTCCCCCTCGAGGTCTAATTCCTTCCAATTTTCTTGTCCCACACGCTAATTTCCATAAAAAATGAGCTCCGTAAGTTTTCACGCAATCCCGAGAAACTTCCAAACACAATAATTGTAAATTATTGAATTTGGGTTTCTGAAACTGCAGGATCCCTTACAATTACCTCCTCTGGTGTCATTAACTTTATCTCCTCGATGGCTCCTATGAAGCTCTTTCCTGCAATATAATGTTTTAGGCGTTGTCCATTGACCACATGAGGTTTACCTTTCATATCATCGTGAAGACGGATGGCCCCCGAACGGTATACCTCCTGTACTACCAATGGAGCCTGCCATTTTGAAGCTAATTTCCCCGCAGAAAACTTAAAACGAGAGTTGTACAATAGGACTTGATCACCTACTTTAAATTCCTTTCTTTTAATTTTCTTGTCATGCCAAATTTTAACTTTCTCTTTAAACAATTTTGCACTTTCATATGCTTCATTCCTCCATTCATCTAATAGATTTAGGTCAAGCAATCTCTTCTCCTCCGTTGTTTTTAAACCAAAATTTAATTTCTTAATAGCCCATCTAGCTTTATGTTCTAATTCAACGGGTAAATGACATGCTTTTCCATAAACCATTTTATAAGGAGACATACACATAGGATTTTTATAAGCAGTTCTATAAGCCCACAATGCATCATTAATTTTAAGTGGCCAATCAGATCTAGCTCTGTTTACTGTTTTCTCTAAAATAAGTTTAATTTCCCTATTACTTAATTCAACTTGTCCACTAGTTTGAGGATGATAGGGTGATGCAATTCTATGATTAACATTATATTTTGCCAATGTTTTTCTAAGAACACCATGCATAAAATGAGATCCACCATCAGTAATTAAAAATCTAGGAAACCAAATCTAGGGAAAATAATTTCTTTAAGCATTTGCATGGCTGTGGCATGGTCTGCACTCTTAGTAGGAATTGCTTCTACCCATTTTGTAACATAATCAACATCAACCAAAATGTGAGTATGTTTTGTACTAGATGCAGGAAATGGTCCCATAAAGTCAAAACCCCACACATCAAATGGTTCATGTGGTAATGTATAGTTCATATGCATTTCATTCCTTCTACCAATGTTTCCTACTATTTGACATTTATCACAAGTTTTAACATATTCAGCACAATCCTTGAATAGAGTAGGCCAATAAAAACCACATTGTAATACCTTTGCTGCAGTACGATCTCCTGCATGATGTCCTCCATAGGGACTGTCATGACAATCTCTTATAATAGCCTGCTGTTCATGCTCAGGTACACAACATCTAATAATGCCATCAACACTTTTCTTATACAAGAATGGATCATCCCAAAAATAATGTCTAAGGTCATAAAAGAATTTCTTTCTTTGCTGGTAAGTAATTTGTGGTGGCATAACTTTCCCAACAATAAAATTTGCATAATTAGCAAACCAAGGAGATGCAACTTTAGCACTAGAAACACTAGCAAGGGCAAGTTGTTCATTAGCAAAACTATCATTAATAGGAATAGGATCATCAGGTATATTTTCCATGCTAGAAAGATGATCATCTACGGGATTATCTTCTCCTTTCCTATCTACTATGTGTAAATCAAATTCTTGCAACAAAAATACCCATCTTATTAGCCTAGGCTTAGCATCTTTCTTATTCATCAAATATTTAATAGCAGAATGATCAGAGTGCACAGTGACTTTTGAATCAATTATGTAAGATCTAAATTTATCACATGCAAATATTACCGCTAAAAAATCTTTTTCAGTTGTAGCATAATTTCTTTGAGCACCATCTAGTGTTTTACTAGCATAGTGAATAACATTCAATTTCTTATCAACCCTTTGTCCTAAAACATCTCCAACTGCATAATCACTAGCATCACACATAATTTCAAAGGGCAAGTTCCAATTAGGAGGTTGAATAATAGGTGCAGTTATTAAGGCTTTCTTTAAAACATTAAAGGATTCTATGCAATCATCATTAAAAGAAAACGGAACATCCTTTTGCAAAAGATTGGTTAGAGGCTTTGATATTTTAGAGAAATCTTTAATGAACCTACGATAAAAACCTGCATGACCGAGAAAACTTCTTATACCTTTGATGTCTCTTGGATATGGTAATTTCTCAATAGCTTCAATTTTTGCTGGGTCAACTTCTATTCCTCTTCCAGAAATACGATGCCCAAGAACAATTCCATCTGTTACCATAAAGTGACACTTCTCCCAATTAAGAACAAGGTGTTGGTCTTCACAACGCTGCAAAACTTTGTTAAGGTTGAACAAGTGATGCATGTAAAATGCATAGATGAATTTTGCATATTTTCACATGGTTTTCTATACATATTGCATCATATAAGGGTATAATTCAATGTTTTATAGTATTTTGGGGTTAAATTACAAAGTCCCCCAACTTTTATGGAATTAACCCTGCCTGTCAGAAACCCCGTTTTCTATATTTTTGACGTTTCAGGGGGCAAACTTCCGCGAAATCACCTGAAAATCTGCGGGGGTCATTTTTTTTGGAAGGAGAAGACCTGCGGGCGAAGGATCCACGAGAATTGGGGAAGGAGGCCCAAAAGAGGACCCTCCACGCGGCCAGATTCCTTGGCCGTGTGAGAGGCCCCCTTTTGGCCCCTGTGGGTCCAATTCCTTCCATCTTCGACTTACCGACTCCTTCTTGACCTAAAACCGACTATAAAAAGGGTCCCTCGTGCCCTTACGGAGAGGAGCGCCGCCGAAACACCGAAACAGAGACCAGAAGTTCCAGATTGGAGTGGGGAAACTCCGGCGGGGCGCCGCCGGTGTGATCTCCTACCCCTCCAACGTCATCTCCATCGACATCTCCATGAAGAGGGAGTAGTCCACCCCAGGGCTATGAGTTTGTGGAAGTAGCACTTGTATCTCTGTATCTATGTGCTTCACTAATTAGATCCGTATGAGCTGCCTCACATGATTACAGGCACCGTTGTAATTCGTATGTGGTGGATCTTTTCTATGAGTTATTGAATCTGAGATTGCAATTGTTTCTCTTGAGTTATTTGAGTAGATGTATCTTATATACCCCGTTCTTATTTGCTAGCTTCGATCAATCTAGTTCTTGAGAGCGTGTGTGGGGGTGATGGGTGCATTAGTTGGAGTAAGGGGGTGGCTAGTGCTGTGAAAGTGACAGAAGTTCAGCGATCCACTTAGGTTTTGTTAAACCTTTCTTAGTTACCTCACTAGGGATAAAAAGGAGTACCTTGTTACCGGGGATTTGAAGTGACACTAATCAATATCCATGACTAGATCTAGCAAGTTCTTACTTCAACTTCATGTCACATTGCTTAAAGCTATACTCTGGTTTTTCCTTAATTATCGAGGTGTTATGATTTATTTCGCATCTTGGTGGAGTATAAGAGGGATCAATATGACCGTAGAGATCTCTATGCTAGGACGTGATGCCCATATGAAAGTACTCAATGTTAAACATGTTATTGTAATCTCACATGTAATTCTTTATGTCCACCGTCTACTTTATTTGAGAGAATGCAAGTGTGAAACCATGAACCCCGGTCCTATTTTAAATATAAGAAAACAATCTAGTTACTTTACTTGCACTTTACTTAACTTGCATCTCCGATTCGAATTTACATTATCTCCATCACCACTTGCATCACAAAAATACAAAAACAATCCATTGCATATTTATTTTCTCATTTGCATTTAGTAGAATTATTGCACATTTACTTTCAGTTTTGCATTGCAATTTAGAAGTCTCACACCTTGTGCTTGACAACCAGTTGGTGAGGTTGAGGGCACAAAATTCTCTACTTGTTTGTAGGATCCTGGAGGAAGCTTGGAAGACAACTGCTGAAATACTGGCTCCCCAAGAGTTCGATATAAACCCTCGAGTCACCCTCGTGGGGAAGAAGGCTTGCCACTAGCTACAAACTCTCCACTTAAAGTCTTAACTAGCCATCAAGCGTTTTTCTGGCGCCCTTGCCGGGGAGCCATAGGTGAAGGAGTTGTCCAAGGGAGCTCACAAGAAGTCTTCATCACCAACAAGGTGTGCAAACACCTAAGCTTGGGGAGGTTGCACCTACGTGAGTACCGTCCTTTCTATCTCCACCTTCTTTCAAGTAGATTGTTTTGTTTCTTGTCTTGTTTTTGTTTTTGTTTTGTTTTTGTTCTTGTTTTTGTTTTGTCTTGCATATTTTATTTTAGTTTGCATTTTAGTTTTGCATTTAGTTATCTAGTTTATTTTAGTATTCCGAATTTGCCTAGTTACTTTACTTTTTAGTTTTGCATAAAAAATTAAAAACTACATAAAAAATGTTAAAATGGGTGATAGAACTAAATTAAGTAACTACACAAATACACCCAATGACCAATTCATTGCTAGGACAATTTCTACACCTGAAATACAAGCTGAAAGCTATGAAGTAAGTCCTAGTTTATTGAATTTAATTACTAGAGAGCAATTTGGTGGTAGTGCTATGGAGGATGCCTCTATGCATCTTCATGATTTCATGGAAATATGTGATATGCAAAAATTTAAAAATGTGGAAAGTAGTGTTTTAAAACTGAAATTATTTCCTTTTTCACTTAGAGGAAATGCTAAAGAATGGTTACTTTCACTACCTACAGCTAGTATAAAGTCTTGGGATGATTTAAAATAAGCTTTCATTAAGAAATATTATCCTCCCGTTAAAATTTTGCAAAATAGGAATAATATCCTCTCATTTAGGCAAAATGACAATGAACATGTAGCCATGGAAAGGGATAGAATTAAATTAATGATTAGAACATGCCCATCACATGGAGTAAATGAATGGACCATACTACACTCTTTTTATAATGGTCTAAACTACATGTCTAGAAATATACTTGATTCTGCTGCTGGAGGTGCCTTTATGAGTTAAACTGTAGGTGAGGCTAAGAGCATATTAGGAAGCATATTGCAAAATTATAGTCAATGGAATACTGAAAGAGCACCCAATCCCACTAAGAAAATAAACTCAATTGAAGAAACCAATGATTTGTCTTCTAAAATGGAAACTATTCTTGCCTTTATTAATAAACAAAATATGGAGAATGTGCCTTTGCAGGAGCTAGTTGGTAGTAATTCTGAAAGTGTGGATGTTAATTTTGTTAGGAATTATGGTAGCAATGGTTTTGGTAATGCTTAAAATTCTTATAGTAAACCTCCTTATGTGCCAAATAAACCTTTTGTTCCATATCCTAATGCTAATGAAAATAAGTGGAAGCCTTCTAGTGAAATTTCTGAATTTAATAAATTGCTTATGGAACAAGTTGCTAGTCACAATGCTATGATACATGAGTTAAATAAGTCTATTGAATCCATTAATAGTGATATTAAAGGATTGCAACTTCAATCTTCGAATTTAGATAAAGCATTGTCAAAATTAGCTGATAATCAAGCAACTCTATTAAGCATGTCAGCATGAAAGCCACAAGCACAATCTAGTATAGGAATGAATTCTATTACTATTGCTGCTCCTATTATTGAAAATATTGATCATATTGCTGAGAATACAAGTGAGCATGTCCCTACTAGCTTAGAAGAAACTTTGAATGAAATAGTGAAGTACCCTGAATATTTACTTCCATATATGTCTTATCTTGCTAGCAAAGATGAAATTAGTCCTCATGAATCAAGCATGCTAGCTAAATTAGAGAGTAAAGTAGAGGAAATTATGATGCTTACTGAAATTAAGGATCCATTGCTTGATTTATAAAAAATTAGCTTGCAAGAACTTATTGCTACTCTACAAAAATTTGCTAGTGATCCCACTATAAATGTTAATCAACACTGGCTTTGGATCTTATATTGCTAATCATGTCTTGCAAGAAAAAATTGCTAGGTACAATAATGAGGACATGATACCTCCTAAGCTTGGGGATAAATGGATCCCCAAGGTGCTAGTTTCAATTGGAAAACAAATTCACCATGCTATGTTAGATCTAGGTTCTAGTGTATCGGTACTCTCTAAAGAATTATATGAATTGCTAGAACTAGAAAATTTAGAAAAGTGCTCAAGTGAATTTGTCCTTGCTGATAACTCTACTAAACATGTTGTAGGACAAGTAAAAGATGTTATGATTGAATTGCACATGACTTTCGTACCCGTTGATTTCATTATTATGGGTATGGGGGATAAATCCCCTAGTCCTATTATTTTGGGTAGACCTTTTCTTCGTACTACAGGTGCAATCATAGACTCCAAGGAAGGGAATGTCAAGTTTAAGTTCCATCACAAGAAAAGCATGGAGCACTTCCCAAGGAAGAGGGGCACGCTGAAGAACAAGCTCCCTCATGAGCTTTATCCCTCTTGATTATCAAGTAAGTAAAGCCTAACTATATGGCTATAAAGAAAGCGCTTTACGGGAGGCAACCCGGTTGTTTTTGTTTGGATTTTCCTAGTGTCCTCTTGCTGTCTCAAGAGATTAGTTTTTTTGTTTTAATTCTGGAGTTTTCAATAAAGAGTCAAGTCAAACCCATTTGGACTTATAAGTTGCTATCCTAGTGCATGAAATTTCTGTTTCAGCACAAGTCTGCTCACCGTATGATTTTACGTTTTTTATTGGTATGTCGGATTGAGCTAGTATGTCCTGCAACTTTTCGTCCTCTGTAAGCACAAAAATTGGCTTAATTTTTTGTCGAGTCTAGCTTAGGGAAAAACATTCGTTTTGCTGGTGCTGCTTTTCTGGACAGATTCTGCCTTCTTTTGTTTTATGCACTCTTTGGGCTTGGGAATCGAATTTCCATGATTCTTTCAAGCAAGAGAGTGAACATACAATATAATGAACCTTATTGTCTATCTAATGGATCATTTGATTTGGAATTTTGCACAGCAAGCATGTGATTTGTTTGTCCTTGCTAATCTCACCCCACAGAAAAAGAATGGGAGAAACATGTTTTGTGAAGTTTTTTCACAGGGAATAGAGGAGCTGCGCCTCAAGACATACAAGAATGGTGAAAGCCATAATCTTTGGGATGTGATGAACACCCCACTGGAGCTACACTCTTTTGGTTAGCACACGTCTACTTTCTGTTTTTCTAAGCAAAGCATTTATCGTAGAGACTTGAAGCGTCTAGTTTTTGTTTTTATTTTTGTTTTGGTAAGACCACCACCATCATTTTATATGAGATTGAGCTACTGGAGTTTGGGGTTGGAATGTATTGGATGCTAGTATTATGACTTGGAATAGGGATGCCATGGTTGATTTGAAGAGCTACATATGTTTGCATGATTTATAGGCTTTTTATGTGTAGAAATTTGCAATAATGTTGTCTTGAGCTATCTCTTATTCATGTCCTTGATGTTAATTGCTGGTTTATTTAGTTTGTCATGAAAGAGTAGTTCTATGTACATATGCATGCATAGTAGCTGGTCAACTATCTCCCTCTTGCTAGCCCAAAAATTTAAAAATTCCAACAAGTAAAAACCTGTTTCCAACACTCCTTAGCCAAGTATTTCCAGTGAGTCCACCATATCTTCCCATTAGCTTCATTGCTATTCCGAGTATGTTCACCATGTTATTGTGTTATTTATGTTCTAAATTAAGATATTCACTTTATTAATTTTCATGGGTTGAACTTGGGATAGGACTCTCACGAACTTTTGAAGGCACACTTTACTTTTTATGCATCTAATAAACATGACCCAATAATGGGAGCCACAAGTTTTGCGTTTGACAAGTGTGTGGTTGGGAGCTAGCTATAAACGTGTATCACCGGAAAGCTTTCAAAATTGCACAAAAAAATTCACATTTGGTTGATATCATGTACTTTTGTTTTTGGACTCCTGCCATGCCGAAATGAAATAGAGGAATAGTAAGTTTTGATGAGTAAGTATCTATATGACTAGAGAAACGCATTGGGCCGCTAACCCAAGCCATGCTTTATCATGGTGGAAATTTACTTACATCTTGAGTGACTCTACAACACATCCTATAATAAAATAAGAAGCTATGCATAATAGTGAATGAAAATAAAAAGGATGATGAGTCTACTCCGTTTGTTCATCTTGTCATTGTAACATGGGCTTGTTTCCATGTCATGGGGCAAGAGGTACCTCTTTGCGGTTCTCTATGATGTCATTAATACTTATTATGATTGTATAAAGCTTATTAGGAATCTTAAGTTGAGTAATCATTGAGTAAGTTTTCACACTCACGGGGCATGAGGCTTTCAACCACCTTGTCATTCTCATTACTTCAATACTCACAATTTTAAGATGCTAGTGATAAAGGGGCAATGAGAGTCCTAGATCAATGGATACCACATTTCAATTAGTAATTTTAGTTGAATAATTTAGAGGCTAAATAAGAAATGATCATGTTTTACCTCTACTCAATTTTCTCCAAAGTGTCCACCATATTTTCTATTCTCCATTATGCTATTCTTTGACCAATATAGGATTTTATTTTTCATTTTGTGTATGAATTTGGTCCATAGTGTTTTTATTTCATTATACACTTTGTGAACTTCCAGGAAGCATCTTTGCTTGCATATTTGATATTTCTTACAACATGAATTGTATATTGCTACTCATTTCTAATATTAATCATTTGATTATATGTAGCATGAATAATCCTCCTTGATATCCCATTATTGTTTCAATATGCAAAACCCATCTTAATTTTATCACCTTCATACTCGAGGACGAGCATGGGTTAAGCTTGGGAATGTTGATGCATGTAAAATGCATAGATGAATTTTTCATATTTTCACATGGTTTTCTATTACATATTGCATCATATAAGGGTATAATTCAATGTTTTATAGTATTTTGGGGTTATATTACAAAGTCCCCCCCAACTTTTATGGAATTAACCCTGCCTGTCAGAAACCCCGTTTTCTATATTTTTGACGTTTCAGGGGGCAAACTTCCGTGAAATCACCTAAAAATCTGCGGGGGTCATTTTTTTGGAAGGAGAAGACTTGCGGGCGAAGGATCCACGAGAATTGGGCAAGGAGGCCCAAAGAGGACCCTCCATGCGGCCAGATTCCTTGGCCGCGTGAGAGGCCCCCTTTTGGCCCCTATGGCTCCAATTCCTTCCATCTTCGACTTATCGACTCCGTCTTGACCTAAAACCGACTATAAAAAGGGTCCCTCGTACCCTTACGGATAGGAGCGCCGCCGAAACACCGAAACAGAGACCAGAAGTTCCAGATTGGAGGGGGAAAACTCCGGCGGGGCGCCGCCGGTGTGATCTCCTACCCCTCCAACGTCATCTCCATCTACATCTCCTTGAAGAGGGAGTAGTCCACCCCAGGGCTATGGGTTTGTGGAAGTAGCACTTGTATCTCTCTCTCTATGTGCTTCACTAATTAGATCCGTATGAGCTGCCTCACATGATTACGGGCACCGTTGTAATTCCTATGTGGTGGATCTTTTCTATGAGTTATTGAATCTGAGATTGCAATTGTTTCTCTTGAGTTATTTGAGTAGATGTATCTTATGTACCCCGTTCTTATTTGCTAGCTTTGATCAATCTAGTTCTTGAGAGCGTGTGTGGGGGTGATGGGTGCATTAGTTGGAGTAACGGGGGGTGGCTAGTGCTGTGAAAGTGACAGAAGTTCAGCGATCCACTTAGGTTTTGTTAAACCTTTCTTAGTTACCTCACTAGGGATAAAAAGGAGTACCTTGTTACCGGGGATTTGAAGTGACACTAATCAATCTCCATGGCTAGATCTAGCAAGTTCTTACTTCAACTTCATGTCACATTGCTTAAAGCTATACTCTGGTTTTTCCTTAATTATCGAGGTGTTATGATTTATTTCGCATCTTGGTGGAGTATAAGAGGGATCAATATAACCATAGAGATCTCTATACTAGGACGTGATGCCCATATGAAAGTACTCAATGTTAAACATGTTATTGTAATCTCACATGTAATTCTTTATGTCCACCGTCTACTTTATTTGAGAGAATGCAAGTGTGAAACCATGAACCCCGGTCCTATTTTAAATATAAGAAAACACTCTAGTTACTTTACTTGCACTTTACTTAACTTGCATGTCCGATTTGAATTTACATTATCTCCATCACCACTTGCATCACAAAAATACAAAAACAATCCATTGCATATTTATTTTCTCATTTGCATTTAGTAGAATTATTGCACATTTACTTTCAGTTTTGCATTGCAATTTAGAAGTCTCACACCTTGTGCTTGACAACCACTTGGTGAGGTTGAGGGCACAAAATTCTCTACTTGTTTGCAGGATCCTGGAGGAAGCTTGGAAGACAACTGCTGAAATACTGGCTCCCCAAGAGTTCGATATAAACCCTCGAGTCACCCTCGTGGGGAAGAAGGCTTGCCACTAGCTACACACTCTGCACTTGGAGTCTCAACCTAGCCATCAACAAGCAATTATCGAAAGAAGTACCATACACCAAAAAATCATCCATAAAGACTTCCAGTATCTTTTCAATATAATCAGCAAATATAGCATTCATGCATCTCTGAAAAGTAGCAGGCGCATTACATAAACCAAAAGGCATTATCCTATAAGCAAATGTACCATATGGGCAAGTAAAAGTGGTCTTTTCCTGATCATCACTATGAACTGGAATTTGAGAGAAGCCTGAATACCCATCTAAATAACAAAAGTGAGAATGTTTAGATAATATCTCTAGCATTTGATCAATAAAGGGCAATGGATAATGGTCCTTACGAGTTGCTTTATTTAATTTTCTATAATCAATGCACATTCTATAACCAACAAAAGTACGTTGAGCAACAAGTTCATCATCTTTATTAGGAACCACGGTAATTCCACCTTTCTTAGGAACACAATGAACATGACTAACCCATTTACTATCAGCTATAGGATAAATAATACCAGCCTCTATGCGTCGAATTACCTCCTTTCTTACCACTTCCTTCATTTTTGGATGTAGACGGCGTTGGAAATCAACAACAGGTTTAGCATCTTCTTCCAAATTAATTTTATGCATACATAGAGCTGGACTTATGCCCTTAAGATCATCAAGAGAATAACCAATAGCCTTACAATGGGCTTTAAGCGCATCAAGTAATTTCTCTTCTTCCTCAGCTGAAAGGTTAGCACTAATAATAACAGGATATATATTTTTCTTATCCAAGTATGCATATTTCAGATTTTCAGGCAAAGGCTTTAATTCAAAACTAGGATCTCCTTTAGGAGGTGGGAGTACTCCTAGATTATCAGGTGGGATATGCAATTGTAATTGTGGAGGTTGCTGCCATAATATTTGTTCTAAAGCTTCTTTTTCTGCATCATTAAATGGCTCTTCCTGATTAAGCATATAACGTTCCACCACGTCTGATGAAGCTACAGCTATATGAGCAAGAGTTTCAATTATATCTTTAGATTTTGGTTCTTTCTTAGCAGGTTTAGCAGCAAATTTAGCAAAATTAAATTCAAGTTTCTCTCCAGCACATTCAATAAACACCCTTTCTCTAGGCAAATCAATTTCAGCACCAACAATATGTAAGAAATGTCTACCAAATATAATAGGACAGAAAGAATCTTGTGGACAACCAAGCACAATAAAATCATTAGGATATTTTATTTTTCCTACCAATACTTCAACATCTCTAACAATTCCAAAGGGACTAATATAATCTTTATTAGCAAGCTGAATGGTTGTAACATCCCAAGTATGAAAATACCCCTAGAATGCTTGTTTCTTGTTTTATTTCAAGCAATGCATCATGTCATCATGTTTACTTATTTGTTGCATTTGTTTTCCACTGTTTTCACAACTCAAATTCAAACCTTACTCAAACAATGTTTTCATACTTGTTCTGTTACAACTTTTGGAATAAAAATAACAAGTGAAAACAACCAAATTGTTCCATTTTATTCCATGTTGATCAACTAATGAAATGGTGCTTTTATTTCAATTAATTAATTCCAAATTGGCTTTCAAATTCAAAGCAAACATCAACAGCACCTTCTTTGGAAATTATGAAAATCTCCAAACCAATCAGCTCACTTTAATCACATTAATAATAGGGTTCACCCTGTTAAGTTGTTGTTTTCTATATTAATTAACAAAATATTCCAAATTCAAACCATGTGTTCCAAACAGAACCCAATGTGAAAGTATAAAAATAATAACCCAAAACATTTTATGAACTTTTGTTTCCAATTAATTCACTTGGGTCATTTCTATTAAAGTGTTGATTTAATAATCATTTTAACTATTCAAAATCATCTAAATTTGGTTTATTTCCAAACATCACAAAAAACTCAAATAATTTTGAAGTCCAAACTTGGTAGTTGGTTGTATTTGACATATTAAGCTCACCCTAATATTTTTCTATGAAATTTGCTAACACCAAAACCCTCCAACTTTCCCTTTTTTTTCTTTTTGTTACAAAAAAAAAACTGCAGATCAAAAATAAGTAAAAGGGAGAGAGGGAGAGCACAGCAGCCCAACTCCCAGCCCATCCTCCGGCCCACCCCCCACATCACTTACCTCCCAGCCCACCTCTGGTCGTCGTCTTCGTACGGACGCAGAAAGCAGCTGCGTCGCTGTCCTTCCTCCAGCCACTCGATCGATCCCTCCCCTTCTGGATGCTCAGCCGTACAAGCTTCTCCCCTATATCTACCTACCTCGAGGCCCTAACCCTAGAGCCTACCCCCTCTCCTCTAACCCTAGCGCCGGCGCCATTCCCCCTCCTCTCTGCTAGCCTTACCTGAACATCTCTGAACCACCACTGCCTCCGCCGTCAGGCGTTGATCCACACCGAACCGCTACCTTCCTCCTCTAGCCCTTGCCACCACCGGCCACCTCGAGGTGCACCGCGAGCGGGAATGGAAACGGGAACCTCCCAGCTCCCACCTCGGCTCTTCGCCGTTTGCTGGGAGGGGCTGCGGCGACCGCGCCGTGCCGGAGAAGGCCGCCGTTTTTCTACCCTGCCGCCTGAACATCTACATCGAATACCCGCGGTGAGCTCGCCCGCTGCTCGTTTCCCTCTCCCTCCTGGTTCCTCTCCGTAGCACACCCGTGTAGGCACGCGTCAGCACCCACCCGAGCGCGTTTGCTTTGAGCTCGAGTCAGCCCCGATCGCCGCCGGCGTTTAACTGTCGACTGCACCTGTTCTGTGCCTTGTTGCGATGTTCAGTTAACTCGCACGTAACTGAACCTTACCTTTGCACTCACCCTGTACCTGTCACGAACGATCGCTTAGCCCAGTGGCAATCCCCACCGTGTGCAGCCTGGAGGGCGCGGGATCGATCCCCCCTCGGCGCACCTTTTTGCTGGATTAACCCCGAGCCGCTGGCCCACCTGTCTGTGACTGTGTGGCCACGCGCTGCCACGTGCGCTGCCACGCTGGGCTGGGCCCGCAGGGCAGTGGCTGTGGGTTGGACCCGTGGCTGTAACAAAAGAATAAAATCGTTTCCTGTTTTGTTTTCTAATTCTTTAAATGGCAGAATAACCACCCAACTTCATAAATCAATAACTTTTAATATATGAACCCAATAAATAAAAACTTTATATGTTTATTGCTCCAAATTTTATAACCTTTCCAATTATTCCATTTGTGCACTGTTTTGACTTTTCCAAAAACATTTAAAATTCAAATTTGAATAATTCACATGCAATTTGTAATAATTCATAACTAATTCATACCAATTCCAAATAGGGCAAATAAAATATGTTTTTCACACCTTTTTGAATGTTCTATTCAAATATAAAATTTGTTTCCTGGTTTGAACAATTTAAATTGCCTAAACATTTTAATTCTTGTTTAATTCAATTAAAAATTGTTTAATATTGTTTAAATCATAATTAAATAATCCAAAGTCCAATTTCAATATGTGAAACATGTAATCCAACTAAAAGTTGATAACCTTTTCAAATATAAAATTTGTAAGTTGTTTTGCACACTTTAACTTGATGAAAACAACAATTTCATGTGTGACATCTTTAAGTAACCAAAACTTCAAACCTAACAAATAATTCCAAAACTTGTTCCAATCCTTTTTCACTTGCATCTATCATTTTTATTTGTTGTTATTTTGTTGTTATCTTGTCATCATCATGCATGCATCATGTTTAACTACTTACACTTGTTAATCAAATGTAGATCATTGCTTCAACCTAAAAAGCATTTGCCTCCATATGCAATTCTCATTGCATATGGATCCAATTAAATTGTGTTACTTGTCAAGTAGGTTACTTTGATGCATCTATTAACATGACATGCATCATCCCATGTTTGTGCACCTACGCCATGTATTGATTGTTTATCTTTCTGCCTTGTTTGTTTGCTTCTTCTCGGATAAACGACGACGTTGAGACCGACGATACTTACGACACCCCTTCTAAGGAGTTAGCTCAGTACCAGGCTACTGGGTTTTGCAGGCAAGTTATCACTCACATGAACCACTGTGTTCCTTTCAACATTGGTTACCGATACTTTCCGTTGTTCTTTTCTGCTAGCCTTAGTAGTAGTTGTTTCTGTTACGAACCTATCACATGTATCCCTTAAACCTGATATTGCCTCACCTCCATACCTATCACCATTGCTTGTTGCCCGTGTCTTACTAGCATGCTTAGGTTGCTTTTGCTCGAGTCTGTTACCCGTTACTTACTGTTACTATTTCTATTACGTTGTGGGGGCTCGATGTTTAATCAATCAATCATGCTAATGTTACTATTAATAATAAATTTGATGATAAGGCACCGGCAGGAGGCCCATGAGAGGTTTTGAAGCCTGCTAGTGTCGACCCTAATAGGAAAAGGGTCTTGTCTACTGATCCATGATGAGCGCACTACCCGCATTTGGGAAGCGAGTATGGGCGCCCCCCTCAACTTGACCTGATTCGCATCTCGTCCAAATCGCCTCATTTAGTTCGTGTTTTCCATTTGCCGCATGCATGTTTTTGCGAGCCCAGGCCAGGGTGGAACTTTCGTAGTCGGCATATAGGGGGACACGGTCTTAGAGTGCTATGAGGGTCCCATTTCTTCGGGGCTTGATTAGCCGTGCGCCCAAGGTTCTTTGGGCTTGATGCGAAGAATGGTTGGTTGTGTAGAGTACCCCGCTTGGTGGGTTAGCTTCCCATCTGGCGGGTTATTCTTGAGTGTACGGCCAAATTGGTGCAACCCTGCAGGGATAATCTTCTCGAGAAGCCGTGTTTTCCGCGGTTATGGATTACTTGGTGAAAGTACTGGCTAACAAGTACTCAGGACAACTTAAACATAATGATCAAACATGTTACACCCAATGATTAATAATTTGACTAGTAATAGGTTGATGACACAATAACTTGATTCACCTTTATTACAACCGTGTGAGTTATCCTCGGATTGCTTCTTTGGATAAGGGGCGAGATCCAGGATGGGTTTGTTTGAAGTTATCTTTCAGTTGGTTACAATCCTCGATCTTATCCCCTTTCTGTTAGTTGGAAGTTGTAGTTCTCTGTAGTTGGTTAGCGCAGCCAGTTGCAGCATCTTTTATATCCCCTATCTTCCGTTGAACCCAAGGCATCTGTGCTTGGTGTTGACGGGTTACACTTTGGTGAATTGTGAGTCTTGCTTGCCAGTACGTTTATGTACTGACCCCTTTGGGGCTGTGGTTTACGCAGACGACGTTTCCGAGGATCTACATGGTGGCTACTACGTGGAGTATGACGACGAGACTGCTGACGAGTAGATAGCGGACCCGGGCAGGATCCGAGACTTCGTGGAGGGGCTCCGTCTTTTCGTTTCCGGCCTCTTAGGCCTATTTGGTTCTTGTCTGTACTCAGACATGTTGAATGCTTCCTCTGTGTTGTAATGATGTATTGTTGGGGCATGTGCCCTCTGAATGATTGTATTTGCTATCTCTGCTCTAATGAGAGCCATTTGCAACTTATTTCAATCTTTTGTGTCATAGAGATCTGTTGTGATATCACTTGTTAAACGCCGTTGACGTACCATGTGTGTATGGTTTGAAGTACGTCGACGGAAGTGCCTTTGATCTCTAGTGGATAGTTTACATCGACGATGGAATAGCAGGGCTTGTGTTGTCGCGCATAAGCGCAGGCCTACCAGGAAGCTGGGACGTGGGAGCAGTTATGCCCCATAATCCAAGCATCTGCTATCCAGTTCGTACGGTGAGTATCCCCTAGAAATCAGGGTGCGACAAATGGTATCAGAGCCTGTCTGCCTGTAGGATCCCTTTTTACTGGTCGCAGTTGAGTCTAGAAACTATTTTGTAGCTATATAGGAAAAATGAAACGTGAGAGTAGGAATTCTGTTCTTTTTCTTCTTTCCCCACCCTCCCTCCCTTTTCTGGTAAGGAAGTGCAACGTTGATTTTCTCGCTTCTCATCTAAACTTTCAAGTTAGGATTTCACGAATTCTGGTTTCTCTAGGATGATTATATCTACTAGACCATAGGAATGGAGGTGGTTGTGACATGATTTATCAGGTTGCCTACTCATGATTGAGAACGGAGGCGTGTAAGCCCCGGAAGCGGATCCTCTATTCCTTAAGCAGTAGATATTGATCCTTTAGAAGCCCGGATGGGTTTTCCGTAGTACCTCAGGAGTTTTGTTCTCGTTTTCCTGGAGTTGCTTCATTATCCTGTTCTTCTCAACATCCTTTTCGTCCGTTCAAATCTTGTTGTTGTTTTCCACTTCAAATCTTCTACCAGCTTCTAATCAAAACTTCCTCGTAAACTCTTATCCAGTTAAAGTGTTATTTCATACCGGAGCATCACATTCCTTTGTGTCAACAATCTTTTCCACAACATACAACCCAATTCTGGTTCCACTAAGCAATCAATACTCTGTTCACTCCCCGGGATCTCAAATGTTGACTTCCAACATAAGTAAGAACAATCCAATTCTAATGGGAGGCCACATATTCCTCGTTACTCTCATGTTGCTGATTCTGACATTGATCTCATTCTTAGTGTTGGATTGATGTCAATAACTCTGTTCCACCCTTATTACAGATAGTCTATTCTCCAAATGAACCAAATTCTATCCAGCTATACACCATCCATACAAAACCTATACCTCTACTAATATTGTTCCGGTGGTTTCCAAAATTCCCTGATATCTTTCCAGAAGAGTTGCCAGGAATTCCTATTGTTTTGAACTTCCACATAACTATCCAATGTGCACGATGTGTTTCACGTGTCACATCTCAAGTGGATCTTCCCAAGAAGTATCCGGACCTTTTCTTTTCTCAGTAGGAATCTCGGGGCGCGATTCCTTCAAGGGGGGGCGTTTTGTAACATCCCAAGTATGAAAATACCCCTAGAATGCTTGTTTCTTGTTTTATTTCAAGCAATGCATCATGTCATCATGTTTACTTATTTGTTGCATTTGTTTTCCACTGTTTTCACAACTCAAATTCAAACCTTACTCAAACAATGTTTTCATACTTGTTCTGTTACAACTTTTGGAATAAAAATAACAAGTGAAAACAACCAAATTGTTCCATTTTATTCCATGTTGATCAACTAATGAAATGGTGCTTTTATTTCAATTAATTAATTCCAAATTGGCTTTCAAATTCAAAGCAAACATCAACAGCACCTTCTTTGGAAATTATGAAAATCTCCAAACCAATCAGCTCACTTTAATCACATTAATAATAGGGTTCACCCTGTTAAGTTGTTGTTTTCTATATTAATTAACAAAATATTCCAAATTCAAACCATGTGTTCCAAACAGAACCCAATGTGAAAGTATAAAAATAATAACCCAAAACATTTTATGAACTTTTGTTTCCAATTAATTCACTTGGGTCATTTCTATTAAAGTGTTGATTTAATAATCATTTTAACTATTCAAAATCATCTAAATTTGGTTTATTTCCAAACATCACAAAAAACTCAAATAATTTTGAAGTCCAAACTTGGTAGTTGGTTGTATTTGACATATTAAGCTCACCCTAATATTTTTCTATGAAATTTGCTAACACCAAAACCCTCCAACTTTCCCTTTTTTTTTCTTTTTGTTACAAAAAAAAACTGCAGATCAAAAATAAGTAAAAGGGAGAGAGGGAGAGCACAGCAGCCCAACTCCCAGCCCATCCTCCGGCCCACCCCCCACATCACTTACCTCCCAGCCCACCTCTGGTCGTCGTCTTCGTACGGACGCAGAAAGCAGCTGCGTCGCTGTCCTTCCTCCAGCCACTCGATCGATCCCTCCCCTTCTGGATGCTCAGCCGTACAAGCTTCTCCCCCTATATCTACCTACCTCGAGGCCCTAACCCTAGAGCCTACCCCCTCTCCTCTAACCCTAGCGCCGGCGCCATTCCCCCTCCTCTCTGCTAGCCTTACCTGAACATCTCTGAACCACCACTGCCTCCGCCGTCAGGCGTTGATCCACACCGAACCGCTACCTTCCTCCTCTAGCCCTTGCCACCACCGGCCACCTCGAGGTGCACCGCGAGCGGGAATGGAAACGGGAACCTCCCCGCTCCCACCTCGGCTCTTCGCCGTTTGCTGGGAGGGGCTGCGGCGACCGCGCCGTGCCGGAGAAGGCCGCCGTTTTTCTACCCCGCCGCCTGAACATCTACATCGAATACCCGCGGTGAGCTCGCCCGCTGCTCGTTTCCCTCTCCCTCCTGGTTCCTCTCCGTAGCACACCCGTGTAGGCACGCGTCAGCACCCACCCGAGCGCGTTTGCTTCGAGCTCGAGTCAGCCCCGATCGCCGCCGGCGTTTAACTGTCGACTGCACCTGTTCTGTGCCTTGTTGCGATGTTCAGTTAACTCGCACGTAACTGAACCTTACCTTTGCACTCACCCTGTACCTGTAACGAACGATCGCTTAGCCCAGTGGCAATCCCCACCGTGTGCAGCCTGGAGGGCGCGGGATCGATCCCCCCTCGGCGCACCTTTTTGCTGGATTAACCCCGAGCCGCTGGCCCACCTGTCTGTGACTGTGTGGCCACGCGCTGCCACGTGCGCTGCCACGCTGGGCTGGGCCCGCAGGGCAGTGGCTGTGGGTTGGACCCGTGGCTGTAACAAAAGAATAAAATCGTTTCCTGTTTTGTTTTCTAATTCTTTAAATGGCAGAATAACCACCCAACTTCATAAATCAATAACTTTTAATATATGAACCCAATAAATAAAAACTTTATATGTTTATTGCTCCAAATTTTATAACCTTTCCAATTATTCCATTTGTGCACTGTTTTGACTTTTCCAAAAACATTTAAAATTCAAATTTGAATAATTCACATGCAATTTGTAATAATTCATAACTAATTCATACCAATTCCAAATAGGGCAAATAAAATATGTTTTTCACACCTTTTTGAATGTTCTATTCAAATATAAAATTTGTTTCCTGGTTTGAACAATTTAAATTGCCTAAACATTTTAATTCTTGTTTAATTCAATTAAAAATTGTTTAATATTGTTTAAATCATAATTAAATAATCCAAAGTCCAATTTCAATATGTGAAACATGTAATCCAACTAAAAGTTGATAACCTTTTCAAATATAAAATTTGTAAGTTGTTTTGCACACTTTAACTTGATGCAAACAACAATTTCATGTGTGACATCTTTAAGTAACCAAAACTTCAAACCTAACAAATAATTCCAAAACTTGTTCCAATCCTTTTTCACTTGCATCTATCATTGTTATTTGTTGTTATTTTGTTGTTATCTTGTCATCATCATGCATGCATCATGTTTAACTACTTACACTTGTTAATCAAATGTAGATCATTGCTTCAACCTAAAAAGCATTTGCCTCCATATGCAATTCTCATTGCATATGGATCCAATTAAATTGTGTTACTTGTCAAGTAGGTTACTTTGATGCATCTATTAACATGACATGCATCATCCCATGTTTGTGCACCTACGCCATGTATTGATTGTTTATCTTTCTGCCTTGTTTGTTTGCTTCTTCTCGGATAAACGACGACGTTGAGACCGACGATACTTACGACACCCCTTCTAAGGAGTTAGCTCAGTACCAGGCTACTGGGTTTTGCAGGCAAGTTATCACTCACATGAACCACTGTGTTCCTTTCAACATTGGTTACCGATACTTTCCGTTGTTCTTTTCTGCTAGCCTTAGTAGTAGTTGTTTCTGTTACGAACCTATCACATGTATCCCTTAAACCTGATATTGCCTCACCTCCATACCTATCACCATTGCTTGTTGCCCGTGTCTTACTAGCATGCTTAGGTTGCTTTTGCTCGAGTCTGTTACCCGTTACTTACTGTTACTATTTCTATTACGTTGTGGGGGCTCGATGTTTAATCAATCAATCATGCTAATGTTACTATTAATAATAAATTTGATGATAAGGCACCGGCAGGAGGCCCATGAGAGGTTTTGAAGCCTGCTAGTGTCGACCCTAATAGGAAAAGGGTCTTGTCTACTGATCCATGATGAGCGCACTACCCGCATTTGGGAAGCGAGTATGGGCGCCCCCCTCAACTTGACCTGATTCGCATCTCGTCCAAATCGCCTCATTTAGTTCGTGTTTTCCATTTGCCGCATGCATGTTTTTGCGAGCCCAGGCCAGGGTGGAACTTTCGTAGTCGGCATATAGGGGGACACGGTCTTAGAGTGCTATGAGGGTCCCATTTCTTCGGGGCTTGATTAGCCGTGCGCCCAAGGTTCTTTGGGCTTGATGCGAAGAATGGTTGGTTGTGTAGAGTACCCCGCTTGGTGGGTTAGCTTCCCATCTAGCGGGTTATTCTTGAGTGTACGGCCAAATTGGTGCAACCCTGCAGGGATAATCTTCTCGAGAAGCCGTGTTTTCCGCGGTTATGGATTACTTGGTGAAAGTACTGGCTAACAAGTACTCAGGACAACTTAAACATAATGATCAAACATGTTACACCCAATGATTAATAATTTGACTAGTAATAGGTTGATGACACAATAACTTGATTCACCTTTATTACAACCGTGTGAGTTATCCTCGGATTGCTTCTTTGGATAAGGGGCGAGATCCAGGATGGGTTTGTTTGAAGTTATCTTTCAGTTGGTTACAATCCTCGATCTTATCCCCTTTCTGTTAGTTGGAAGTTGTAGTTCTCTGTAGTTGGTTAGCGCAGACAGTTGCAGCATCTTTTATATCCCCTATCTTCCGTTGAACCCAAGGCATCTGTGCTTGGTGTTGACGGGTTACACTTTGGTGAATTGTGAGTCTTGCTTGCCAGTACGTTTATGTACTGACCCCTTTGGGGCTGTGGTTTACGCAGACGACGTTTCCGAGGATCTACATGGTGGCTACTACGTGGAGTATGACGACGAGACTGCTGACGAGTAGATAGCGGACCCGGGCAGGATCCGAGACTTCGTGGGGGGGCTCCGTCTTTTCGTTTCCGGCCTCTTAGGCCTATTTGGTTCTTGTCTGTACTCAGACATGTTGAATGCTTCCTCTGTGTTGTAATGATGTATTGTTGGGGCATGTGCCCTCTGAATGATTGTATTTGCTATCTCTGCTCTAATGAGAGCCATTTGCAACTTATTTCAATCTTTTGTGTCATAGAGATCTGTTGTGATATCACTTGTTAAACGCCGTTGACGTACCATGTGTGTATGGTTTGAAGTACGTCGACGGAAGTGCCTTTGATCTCTAGTGGATAGTTTACATCGACGATGGAATAGCAGGGCTTGTGTTGTCGCGCATAAGCGCAGGCCTACCAGGAAGCTGGGACGTGGGAGCAGTTATGCCCCATAATCCAAGCATCTGCTATCCAGTTCGTACGGTGAGTATCCCCTAGAAATCAGGGTGCGACAATGGTCATACCTGTTTCTTCCATGGTGATAGGATCAATATCAGGCTTAATTTCTTGATAGAGAGAATATGGAATGACACTAATGCTTGCTCCAATATCACATAAACCATGATAACAAGAAGTCCCAATAGAGCATGATATAATTGGCTTACCAACTTTGGATGAATTCCCTTTAATAAATTTGGTAGCATCTTCACATAAATAAACATCAACAAGATCTTCTTCATTTAATTGCTTAATAATAGAGACTTGGTTCTTGACTTCCACCTGTTCTTTAGGTTGAGAACATCTCTTTCTACTTTTGTCAGCAACAACAATAAGCAAATTCTCTTTAACCTTTTCAGTATAGGGGGGTGGTTCAATATATTCTTCTATTACTACATATGACACTGGTGTTTCTTTAATAAATTTAGGGACAACAATAGACTATTTCACTGGTTCAACATAATAATCAAAGCCACTTTTAGGAATTCGAATGTGCTCAGCAAATTTCTTAGCTATTTCAATTGCAACATATGGATCAAGACCAAAATCTTTAATAACATTCTTGAACAAAATAGAACTAGAGAAACTTTCTACACATGAATATCCATAATCAAAATAAGCTTCATTACCTTTGTCTAGGTCCCAATATTCAGAGTTCTTCGAAATAATTTCCAATAAATTCCAAGCTTCTTCTGCAGTATTATTTGTAAAGCTTCCACCAGATGAACCATCCAAATATTGCTTTAGCCTATCAGGTAGTCTCACATAAAATTTTATCAATATAAGTTTATTTGTGAGATCATGACAAGGATTCTTACGAAGGAGGTCCTTAAGCCTCCCCCAAGCTTGAGTAATACTCTCTCCAAGGTGTGGCCAAAAATTAAATATAAAGCAACGGTTCTCATAAGCCTCTTTAGGAGTAAAATATTTAAGAAAGAAAACCTTCATAAAAGTATCCCAATTATGTGTAATTTCTTCATCCAGGGACATATACCATTTTCGAGCATCACCAGTTAAGGACTGGTACAATAACTTGCATTTTACCTCCTCCTCAGAAATAGCCTTGAGCCTAATTAGCCCACATATATCCTCAATAGCCCGTATGTGATCACTTGCAGCCTTTGTTCCATCCCCTCTAAAATACTCATTCCTAACAGCTTTAACAAATTCAAGGGGAATAATATAACCATCATCATGAGGTGCTTTTTCAACAACTTTAGGTTTAATAGCATAATAACTCTCATTAAAGCAAGTTTCAGCGAAGCATCTCTCATAAAAGCCATAATAATAACAGGATGCAACATCAAGTAAAATTCAGCTTTCAAGTTTCCTTACCAAACTTCTTACCAATAGCGCTACGCTCCCCGGCAACGGCGCCAGAAAAGTGTCTTGATGGCTCCCAAGTGCAGGAGATTAATTGTAGTACTTTTCGAGTTAGAAAGGTTGTCGAACCCACGAGGAGCAGAAGGAACTGGTAAGTAGAATAGCAAAGGAATAATAAAACCAACAGGTGTTTTTGTGTTTTAATTGTGTAGTGCAAGTAAAGTAAAATGCGGAAAGTAAATTGCAGCAAGTAGTAGCTCTCAATGAGAGACAAAGCCCAATCCTCTAATGCGTAAGAGGACAAGCTCAAGTGTGTGTTTGTGTCTTATATGTGGAAAACGTTCCCGAGGGCTGCACGGATTTAGCTGGCATAGTGATTCATTGCATAACATGTTTGTATATCTTGTCTAGTTTTAATCTTCTTTGGACGGAGCCACAAATAGGAATAGATAAATAAATAAACTATCACCCCTTATGATGGATCACGTGGCCAATTAAATGACAGCACGAGAATTATTAAGACATGATGTCCCACCATAGCCTTATGCTCTAAGGTCCCCGATACAAGTACCCTCATAATGCAATTCAACGACTCTGTCTCAAGTTCCTGTCACCTAAAGACATCATCACGTCACTACGGTGTTCTCCTATGAGCCCATGTAGGTGAAGTGTTGTACAGTCGACGTTCGTACAACACCATCATAGAATCACATAAAAGATAAATACTAGACCAAATAACAACTCATCTTATGTAACAAATCATTGCCAATTCATCCTATGCCCTCGGGAACATGCGGGAACTACTCACTGCAAACATGATCATGTATGGTGACATATGTGGTACAACACAATCTGAAACAATAGATCCACCACCAAATAATGACAAGTATTTAATCCCAAACATGCAACGGAGTACAATAACATGTATCTAGGGTGTAGCAATGATCAAACTATGAGGGGAACAGAGTGAATCGCGGTGATGGTGATGGTGGAGATGCAGGTGCTGGTGAGGATGGTGATGGAGATGCCTCCTCCCACGCCAAGGAGGAGATGGGGATGAAGATGGGGATGATTTCCCCCTTCTCTGGAGCTCCGGAGCAGCAGGATCTGTCTCCCCCGCGGAGAGTTTCGAGAGTTTCGCCGCCCTGGCGGCTCCGTCTCGTCTCGGAAAAATTAGGGTGTGTGTTTTTGGGGAAGACGGAGTCGTCAGCAAGAAGACCTCGGGGAGGAGGTGCTGTGGGCCCATTTGGGGGCCCCACACGCGGCCAGAGAATCTGGTCACGTGGGCTACCCCATTTTGGGCCTCCTGGCCCTCCTCCTTTGTGTCTTGTGCCCACGGCCTTTCTCCCGAAGAAAATCTGACTGGGTTTCTTTCCTTTTGCAATTTGGATACCTGTGGCTCGTGAAACATCAAAAACATGAAAACAGGTGTTTTGTGACACCCAGAAATTAAATACCAAAAATAGGGACTTTGTAGGAAAGTCCCATAAAATCATCTAAAACATGCAAAACAATGACATAACATTGAGAAAACATCCCAATAATTCCTATATGGAGGGTATAAATGATGATATAAAATGCACGTATCACTCCTTCACCTTGCGTAGGTTTAGGGAAGATTGGTTCCCCAAAATAAAAACCTCGGAATTCGTCAAATTCTGGACGGGTTCCTTCTTTTATCATGAAGATGTCCCGTTTGCTGGAAAGGAGACGGGAATCCCACCTTTTGTCAATTCCGCGGCCACTTCCCAAGACAATTGGGCAGTGGACGCGGTCCAGACCCTGCCGCCGGATTTGATGAGGATCAAGCGGCATATCGCCAAGCTTGTTTCCGCCTCCCCTCCACTCACTGGCATGGACACAGTTCTATGCTGGCTTGAAAGGCGGATACAGCCTCTGGCTCATCGCGGTCCCCGACTAATGTGTGAATACACGGGATCAGAAGACGCGATGAGGGAGACGAACAAGTCTTTGTCAAAAAAATACTTGAAGAAACGCGTTAACCAGCTGGTCGCAACTCGTGACCAGTTTGAGTAAAGCCGGCCGATGTACACGACAGCAAACCCGGCTCCAAAGATATGATTCTAGCATTTTGGGCATTGGTTTTGTGTTTCTCTTTTCTCGGATGTTTTTTCTAACCCGTACTTTGTCTTTTTTGACAGCTTGTCGATCTTCCTAAGGAGGATCTTGCAACCAACGCCGAGTTGGACGCAATGCGTGCCAACTTTGCATGCGGACGGAAACGCAAGAAGCCTTCCTCTACTCAGGAGGTGATTGATCTTGACGGAGTTCCCGTCGCAACTTCCAGGTAAATCATTCGGGTTTTTCTTTTCTCTGCCTTTTATTGTAGGAACTTCTTTTCTTTCTCGAACTCTTATTTCTCGGATTTTTCCTTTCTAT
Organism: Alopecurus myosuroides; assembly: GCA_028641055.1. NCBI lineage: Eukaryota > Viridiplantae > Streptophyta > Magnoliopsida > Poales > Poaceae > Alopecurus > Alopecurus myosuroides. Next base: position 135,007,825 of record CM054059.1, read on the forward strand.
CCTGGCTCCTACAACTTTGAAGCCAAAGAGCCGGAAGAAGCAAAAGTCTGTTGATAGGAGAGGAACATATCCTTCTCCTGCTGCTGCGCCCGACACTCCGGCCGCAACGGAAGAAGAAAACCTGGCTGCAAGGGATCCCTTGCAGATCAGCCAACCTATTGCACCGAAGATGGATGCGAGGGAAAGGGCGATGGTGCCGGAAGTTGGGGGTCCTTCCAACATTCCAAAGGAGGAGCCAATTCCCAACTATGACCCGCAATTCAAGGTAAAACAAGAAGAACACTTTGACGAACATGGATATATTCATCCATGCGCGACAAAGTACTTTGCTCCAGCTCCTTTAATCCGTCCTTGGCCTCAAGGCGGACTTATTGTTAGGAATGACTTCGTGTTCTCGCCTTGGCAGATTATCCAAGATGACCTTTTCCACGTCGGAATTCTCTTTGCCAAATATGCAAAGGAATTCAACGAGAATTTGACGAATCTCCAAAGAATGAGCCACGTAATATCTCTAGCCCCCAAGCATTTTGCCAAATGTATTCATTTTTTACTTAATGCTTTTATCATGACCTTACTTGTTTTTTGACTTAAGCGTTATGTCTCTTTTCCATGTTTCAGCAAACTGCTGAAAACATCAACATGGAAGTTTTCAGCAAACTTACAATCAAGAATAAGGAGGTGAAAACTCTCCTTAACATTCTTGAAGAGAAGGACTCGGAGCTGACCTTCGTTCAGCAAAAGCTGGAAGAATCAATAGGTAATTTCATCACTGTTTTTCTTTACGAAATTTTGTAAGTCATTTTCCGAGTTTTAACTCTTCGTTTTACTTTCTTTTCAGCTTCTTTGGCGAAAGCCAAACAAATAGCTGAAGATGCCGACAATGCCGAGAACCTCCGCAAAGAGAACATGGAACTTCACAAGATCAATGTGAAGCTCCAAAAGGACCTGGAGGCCAGCCAACTGGCTGTCAGAATTGCCGAGTCCAAGGCTTTGAGCCAGGCCGAGAAGGACAAGTCCACCATCATGGACTTAGAGAATGCCCTGAACCAGCGCCTCGAAGAGGGCACAGAGATGGACAGGATTCTCGATAATTTTTTTTACGCTTTTACCGGCATTTTTCCTTTTCCCTCTTCTGTTTTTTCTAACTTTCTTTTGTTGGTTTAAACAGAAGGTATCCCCTCTCTTACCCGGATCGAAAGAATCCAGGCTTTCGAGAAGATCTTCACCGCGCGGAAATCTGTGGGAATGTTACTTATCAATAAGTACATTACTGACAAAGCAGGAGAACTCTCAGAAGTTAGCAAACTTCCGGAGGCGATCGAGGAGGTGCGAAACCGGAAAGAATCCTGGTTTCTCTCCGAGGCTCGCGGTGGTGCGCGTATGGCCCTTGGGCTCATGCGTATGCATTATACCACCGCCAAGTCTTAGCGTGTGGCGTCGGGTATCCCTAAAGGATACACGGACGCGCAGCGAGCCAGCATCTTCGACTCTGTCAAAGGCCATGGTACCAAGATAGCCAGATGGTGAAAATCTCCACCTTCTGCCCCGAGGAGGAAGTTCCGACAACTCCTGAGGATTCCAGCAGCGAGGATGAAGAATCGGATCCCGAAGAAGCCGCTTGAATCCTGGGTAGATGGCAGGAAAAATAGAAGCATTACCATTCTCTCAAATGTAACATTATTGTAATGATATCTATCTTTTGTATAAACAAGTTAACCCGCTTTTACAGTTAATTTATAAATGTTTGCAAGTTTTTTCCGGGTTTTAATTCCTTTTCCTTCTAAGTTCTATGGTTTATATGTTTTAGCTATCCTTAGTGTTTGAAATAGCTCAATCGTACTTATTCTTCACGCCAAGTGACTGGGTTGGACCGATCAGTCGAAACTCGGAAACATGGATTTACCAAGGCATTTTACTTACTAATTTTAGTGACCCAACATAGAAACAATCAGATAATACTTAGGGAAAAGTAAGGAATTTTGAAATTATATGAAACTCGGGCACGCAGGCACAATCTGGGTTTCCTTAAGCCTCCTTAGGCTGTAAAACATTCAGTTTTATAACTCCGAGCACGCAGGCACAATTTGGGTTAACATTGATTATTTTGAAAGATCATTGGGAAATAGATAAGACAGACTTATGCTTTGTACTAAAATAAACATGTAAAACATAAATGCATGAATTCCGACAACTTTATTTCATGATCTCAAATATGTTTACATAGAAATTGAACTAAGTGTAGAAAAGACGTAATTGCTGGATGCTCCAGGGTCTCTTTGTCTCTCCTAGTTCGACATCTATCTTTCTCTTTCTTTTGTGATTCGGTCTTTTGGGATCATCCTCCGTATCCCGAATATCTACAAGATAATAAGATCCATTTTTGATAGCCTTGCTAATGACAAATTGTCCCTCCCAAACTGGGGCTCATTTGTGCTTTCTTTCCTGCACCAATCTTAGGACTAAGTCACCTTCTTTGAAAGAATGGTGTCTGATTTTCCGACTATGGTAGCGTCGCAATCCTTGTTGATAAATGCGGATCTTTGAAGCACAAGGTCTCTTTCTTCTTCTAAAAGATCGACGGCATCATGTTGTGCGCTTTCGTCATACGAGTCATCGTAAGCCTGCACTCTTCGGCTATCATGGAGCATGTCAGTTGGAAGCACTGCTTCTGCGCCATAAACTAGGGAAAACGGGGTTTGCCCTGTTGATCTATTTGGCATCGTTCGAATACTCCAAAGCACAGAAGGTAATTCCTCTACCCATGCTCCAGCTGCTCTATGAAGAGGAGATTTTAGTCTTGGGCGTATTCCCTGCAGGTTTGAGCTATTCATTCTTTCAACCTGCCCATTGGATTCTGGGTGTGACATAGATGCAACATCTAGGCGTATTACCATTTGTCGGCAATATTTTGCCAACTCTCCAATGGAGAAATTTGTCCCGTTGTCGGTGATTATACTGTGTGGAACACCGTATCTCATGACTACGTCAATGATGAAATTTCTAGCAGTCACACCGTCAAGTTTTTTTTATGGGTTTCGCCTCCATCCACTTGGTATACTTATCTACTTCAACAAGTAGATGTGTGAGTCCACCTCTTGCAGTTTTGAATGGTCTCATCATATCTAGCCCCCAGACCGCAAATGGCCATGTAATAGGGATAGTTTTGAGTGCTTGGGATGGCATATTCGTCTGCTTGGCGTAATACTGACATCCGGCACATGTGTTTACTATGTGTTCGGCGTCTGTCTTGGCTGTTGATGACTCCCAAGTGCAGGAGATCAATTGTAGTACCTTTCGATAAGTATTTGAGTGTGGAACCCACGAGGAGCTGAAGTTAAGCTATCTATTCTCTAAATCCCTATAACCCTCTTATATGGCTGTTTATGCAAAGCAATAAGTTTGACTAAAAGGAACTAACTAATTAAAAGCAAGTGGCGTGGAGTGTGGTTTGTCTAGTAACTCGTGAAGCAAGTTTAAAATGCAAGTAATCCTAAAGCAAGTTTCTAAAGCAAGTTTCTAAGCAAGTTTCACAATTAGCAAGCAGCAAATATCTCAATTATCTCAAGGGAGCAAGTGTTCTAGCAATAGGTGTTTCGTTCGTGTGGTTGTCACAATTAGTGAAGCACATGTTTTAGTCTTAGTTGTTTCTTCTAGGAAGGAGCCATGAATAGGTATAGTCAAGTAAATGATCTACAACCCCTTATGATGGATCATGTGGCCAAGTAAATGACCGCACAAGATTGATTAAGACATAAAGTCCCACCATAGCCTTACGTTCTAAGGTCCCCTATATATATCCCCCAATAACTTAACTTGGTGGCTCGGTCTCAGGTTACTGTCACTCCCAAGTCACCACCACTCCATTATTGTCGAGACATCGTAGTAGTTTTCATAGACTGGGGTGCCATGAGACTACGGTAGAGACGTGGGGTAACGGGATAGCGTAGTAATATAGAACACGGGATTTTACCCAGGTTCGGTACGTCGCGACAGTACGGCGTACCTACTCCTGCACTTCTCACTATGTGGGACTAAAGCCCGTATAATAAGGTTACAATGTAAGGGAATAGATCCAGCTACTCGTCGAGGATGAACTTCCCGGCGAGTTGCGTAAGGCTTGAGCTTGAACCTGGAACCTTGGAACTAAAAGAACTTATGAAGCTTATCTAATCTATCTCCCGTCCGGCTTTATATAACAGCCGGATTAGGGCTTACAGAACCAAAAACCTAGAAGACTACGTTTAACTTGTAACTTGGAAAGTAAGGAATCCGTCTTCTCCTCCAAGCCAGATCACGCGGGCCGTGATCCGGGTTCTTCTAGAATCCGGCTTCTGCGCGTCGGACTACTGGGCCGCCCAATGGACCTAAGCCCATTACCACGTAGGCCACCCTGGTAGTCCGGCTCTTTTGTCTACCATCTTCTATACCCCTATTCAGTATATATCCGACAGTAGCCCCCAGGAAGGATCAAAACTCTGAAACTCCACCTTTCGTCAAATACATTTTGTCCGGGAAAACTTGATTCAGCAGTCTTGATTCTTTCTTCTTTCCCTTTGAAGGAGATGGTAACATAAAACTCGGAACTATGAAAATCCGGCTTTTCTTCCCGCGATCCTTCGCGGAAAAGGAACTTATGACATCAGCGTCTCAATCACGCTGACGCAAGCGCCGCTTGGTTTCACGCGGGAAACCCTGCAACGTATCTCTGACAGATTCTCACGAGAAACGAGGAGATAGCCATCATTCCTCTGTCGTTCCGTTTCCCGGATTTTCCGGCGAGCGACACGCGTCGAACATCCAACGGTCAAAAGAGCCGTTGGCGCGTATCTAGAGGTTTTCAGGCTATAAATAGCCGTCCTCGTCGTCATCGGAAACCTTTCCTCACTCCACACTGCCCACGCCATTGACGCAAACGCGAGCACGAGAGCAAGAACGAGACCTTGCCCCGACGAGCCCTTTGCACGCCGGAGCGCTCACTCGCCACCGAAAAAGATGGCCTCTCCGTCGTCCTCACCGGCTCGCGCCTCCATCGACGAGCTTTTGGGCAACCTAGATCCACAGCTGGGGTCGCCCAAGCATGCCGGCGGCGGGCCGGAAAAGGCCACGGTATCCGCGGCGGGCGGAGGAAACGCTTCCGCCGCCGCGGACGCAGCGGGCCCAAGCACCACGACAACCCCTCCGCCGTTTGCACCTGAAACGGCGGGGGCCAAGATTCACTCCCGTGACACTGAGCGCTTCTCCGCCAGAGTCGATGAAGAAACGGAATTTGTCGAAATTTGGAATCAGAGTAATACTTCACTCGTCCTCCTTCGTCGGATGTCAAGGGATAAATTAATAGTTAAAGGCAAATGGCGAATCTCGAAGAATGAGCCAGAGCCCAAGCCAAAGGAAGGAGAACGCGTCCTCCTTACCTCTCATATCACGAGAGGTATGGGTTTTCCCCCTTCCGCCTTTTTCCTAGATGTCCTCAACTTTTATGGTGTTCAACCACATAATATCTCTCCAAATTCCATCCTTCAACTAGCTAGTTTCCAAGCTCTTTTCGAAGGGTATCTTGGAATAACTCCCAATTTAGACTTCTGGCATTATTGTTTCGAGGTAAAACACAACATCACAAACGGTGTTTCGCCCGTCTGCGGTACCATATCTTTTATCCTCAGAAACTTTAGGGAAGAATGGTATCCAAAGATAAGAATGCCGAAACCTGACCACTCTTGGCTAGGTTCTTTCTTTTATCACCAAGATATTCCGTTCCCCAGCAAAGAAACCGGAATTCCTCCCTTTGTTAACTCTGCTGCTATTCCTCACGAGAATTGGACTCTTGCAATAACAGAGGATTTGCCTGAAAGCCTGATGAAAATAAAGCGGCGCATTGCCAAACTTTCTTCTTCTCAACCACCTTTGGTTTGGAAGGATATTGTTTTATGCTGGTTTGGACGTCGCGTACAACCTTTATCCCTTCGTTCCCGACTTCTTTGCGAGTACACGGGACCGGAAGATAGCATGAGAGGCACCGATAGGTCCTTTAGCAAGAAGGATTTTATAGAGCGCCTTCATCAGATCGTTGCCGCCGACAGCCAGATTGAGGAAAGTCTAGCCATATATCATGCGGAAAATCTGGTTCCTAAGGTACTTTCCTTCCCTTGCTTCTGAGTTTCCTCAGATTATCTTCTCTCTTCATTTCTTTTAACATACTGTTAATTCTTTCCTAGTTTGACGAACTTGGAGGAAATGATCTTGCTTCTGATGCTGAAATCAGCAAATTACATGCCGAGTTTTACAACAACCAAAAGCGCAAGAGGCAAACTGCTATCAAAGAAGAATTTCCTTCTGCATCTACGGGTAAAAGGGGGAAAACGAATATGCCGATGGGCGGAAATTTTCAATCACCTGTCAGAAACGAATTCATTCCTGCTCGAGATGATATCCGGGTGAAAGAAGAACCTTTCGACGATCTCGGATATATTCGTCCGGAAGCTAAGAAATTTTTTGCTCCTGCGCCTCTGGTTCTCCCTTGGCCACAAAATGGATTAGTTATCCGCAACAATATCGCATTCTCACCCCGCCAGGTCATACACGATGGCCTTCACCACGTAGGAATTCTTTTCATGGAATATGCCAGAGAATTCAAGGAAACCTTAACTGACTTGCGAGAAATGAGCCAGGTAATACCTCTAGCCCCCAAGCATTAAGTTGAACATCTAAATTCTTCTTAATGCTTCTTTATATGCTTGTTCAGACTTTAAGCATCTGGCTTTCATTTCCATGTTTCAGCATTCCTCAGATGCCATAAACTTGGAAGTTTTGCAAAAACTTAGCCTCAAAAGCAGAGAAGTAAAAACACTTCAATCTGTTATTGAGTCAAAAAGCAATGAACCGGCGTCGACTCAAAAGCAATTATCAAAAGCCACTGGTATTTTACTTCGTGTTTACTGATTTTTGCTGGAAAATCATTGCTAGATCTTGCCGTAATGTCGGATTAATTTGTCCCTGCTTTTCAGCTGCTTTAACCAAAGCCAAGAAACTCACAGCAAATGCTGCTTATTTTTCTCAACTTCGTGAAGAAAACTCCAACCTTCAAAGAGAACTTTCAAAAGTTCGAGAAGAACTGGAAGCCAGTAATCTAGCCCTTGGGATTGCACAATCCAAGGCTTCTTTGCAGGCAGCAGAGGATAAATCTATTATCAATGATTTAGAAAGTATGCTATTCCCTCGTATGAAAGAAAGCGATGAAATTGACGCGGTTCTTGGTAAGTTGACTTCTTTTACCAATACTTTCATGTCATATTTCTTGTATCTTCTAATCTTTGCCTTTGTCAAAAAAGCAGGAAATTTTCCAGGGATTTCTCGGACTGAAAAGATCCGGGCCTTTGGGAAAATATGGAATTCAATCAGAAATGCAGGAATGCATTTAATTAATAAATTCCTGCCCATAAGCAGTATACAATCTTCAGAAGTTTACCGACTTCCGGAAGGCATCATGGAGGTAGCAAATTCGAAGGAATCTTTCCTTCGCTCTGCTGCACGGGGTGGTGCGCGAATGGCGCTTGGCCTCATGCGCTTACACTACCCCGATGCAAAATCCTGGCGCGTAGCATCCGGTATTCCTCAAGAATGTACAGAAGCACAAATAAATGCAATCTTTAAAGAAGTTGAAGGCCACGCCACTCAGATTGCCTCCATGGTAAATATCTCCATTACTTATCCGGAAGAAGAAGTGCCTGCAGCCCCCGAGAATGATAGCAGCGATGAAGACTCGGATGCTTGAGGGAATACACTTAACCCGAATGATGGATATGTATAGGAGCTTTTTTACAATGTAATTCATATTGTAATACTTCTATGTCTTTTGTCGAAACAAGAACTCCGCCTTCTGCAATTTCAAGTTTTTTGCAAAGTTTTTCCGGGTTTGACTGTTTCTTTTATCTTCTAAATAATCCGGCATTTGTGTTTTAACTGCTCTAGTGTTTAAAAATGGCTCTATTAGCAATATTTATCGTCATGCTGAGTAACTGTGGATGAACCAAACAGTTTTAAAACTCATAAACATGGATTATGCTAGAAGCATTTTTACTGACTAGCTTCAGTAACCCAACACATACACAATCAGATAAAACTTGGAGAAAACAAAGAACTGCTCTGAAACTTGGGCACGCAGGCACAATCCGAGTTTCCTTTAACCTTTAATAGGCCGAATCATTCAGCTTTTAGACACCGAGCACGCAGGCACAATTCGGGTCAACATTGAGTATTTGTAAGATCATTGGGAAATAGATAAGGCGGAAATATTTTGTACTTATAATGAATATGAATTCCAACAACTTTATTTCATGATCTCAAAGATGTTTACATAGAAGTTGAACTAAGTGTAGAAGGGACGTAATTGCTGGATACTCCAAGGCCTCTTTGTCTCTCCTAGTTCAGCATCTATTTTTCTCTTTCTTTTGCGATTCGGCTTCTTGGGATCATCCTCCGTATCTCGAATATCGACAAGATAATATGATCCATTCTTCATGGCTTTACTGATGACAAATGGTCCTTCCCATACTGGGGCCAATTTGTGCTTCCTTTGCTGCACCAGTCTCAGCACCAAGTCACCTTCTTTAAAAGAACGATGCCTGATTTTCCGACTATGATAACGTCGTAAACCTTGCTGGTAGATGGCGGATCTTTGAAGCACAAGTTCTCGTTCCTCTTCTAGGAGATCGACAGCATCATGTCGTGCTTCCTCGGCATCCGAATCGTCAAAATTTTGCACTCTTGGGCTATCATGGATCATGTCCGTTGGAAGCATAGCTTCCGCACCATAAACTAGGAAAAACGGGGTTTGCTCAGTTGACCTATTTGGCGTCGTTCGAATACTCCATAACACGGAAGGTAGTTCTTCTACCCACGCTCCAGCTGCTCTATGAAGAGGAGTTTCGAGTCTTGGGCGTATTCCTTGCAGGATTGAGCTGTTCATTCTTTCAACCTGTCCATTAGATTGCGGGTGTGCCACAGATGCAAGATCTAAGCGGATTCCCGTTTGTTGGCAGTATTTTGCCAACTCCCCAATGGAGAAATTTGTCCCGTTATCGGTTATTATGCTGTGTGGGACGCCATACCTCATTACTAAATCAATAATGAAGTTTCTGGCAGTTGCGCCATCCAGCTTTTTGATGGGTTTGGCCTCCACCCACTTTGTATACTTATCTACTGCTACGAGTAGATGTGTGAGTCCACCTCTTGCAGTTTTGAACGGTCCCATCATATCTAGCCCCCAGACCGCAAACGGCCATGTGATAGGGATAGTTTTAAGTGCTTGGGCCGGCAAATTGGTCTGCTTGGCGTAATATTGACATCCTTCGCACGTATTTACTATGCGCTCGGCGTCTGTCTTGGCTGTTAGCCAGAAAAACCCTGCTCGGAATGCTTTTTTGACTATGCTTTTCGATTGAGCATGATGTCCGCAATCGCCGGCATGGATTTCTTGCAATATTTCTCTTCCTTCTTCTGGTGAAATACACCGCAGAAAAACTCCAGAAGTACTGCGTTTGTATAAGTGGTCGTTGATCACTACGTATCCTTTGCATCGACGTTGTATTTGCCTTTGCAGGACTTCGTCTGCTCCTTCCGGGTACTTCTGATTGACTAAGAAGTTTAAGTACGGGATTGTCCAATCCGGTTTAACGAGCATGACTTCAATTGTTTCAGATGCTAGAGGGTAATCAACGTCTCCACCTTTTATGGACGGTTCATGCAAATGCTGGACGAATACCCCTGGTGGTAAAGTTTTTACTCTCTCTGATCCCATGCGGGCTAACGCATCCGCGTTCCAATTTTCCTCCCTTTTTATGTGAAGGACTTCGAACCCGAAGAAGCAGATGGCAAACTCATCCACCGTTCTCCGATATTCGGCCATTATAGGGCTTTTCGCGTCCCAGGTTTGGTTGAGCTGATGCTGTACCAAATCTGAGTCTCCGTAGCACAGGATGCGTTTTACCCCTATTTCTTTTGCAATATGCAAGCCATGAAGCAAAGCTTCGTATTCTGCCACATTATTACTGGCGTTAAAGTGTATTTGCAATACATACTCCATTGTGTCTCCCTTGGGAGATTTTAGAACTACGCCGGCTCCAGCTCCTTCCTTCATCTTGGATCCGTCAAAGTGCATGATCCAGTACTCGGATTCTGGCATCGGTGTATTTTCCATTGCTTCTGTCCAGTCGGCGACGAAATCTGCCAAAACCTGGGATTTTATTGCCGTCCTTGGCTGGTACTTAATGTCTAAAGCTGCCAGCTCGATGCCCCATTTAGCTACTCGGCCGGTTGCCTCCGCATTGTTTATAATATCTCCTAGTGGTGCTTTACATACCACTGTTATAGAATGTCCTTGGAAGTAATGGCGCAACTTTCTGGATGCGAAAAATACGCCATATGCCAGTTTCTGATAGTGCGGGTATCTTTGTTTGGATTCGGAGAAAACTTCGCTTATGTAGTATACCGGATGTTGATCTGGTATGCTTTGCTCTTCTTTTGTCCGTTCCACAACGATTACCGCGCTAATAACCCGACTAGTAGCCGTAAGGTATAGTAACATGGGTTCTTCGTCTTTGGGAGATGCCAAGATGGGAGCGTTCATCAAGGTTTCCTTTAACTGGGCTAACGCTGCATCGGCCTCTTCTGTCCATTCGAACTTGTCGGATTTCTTTAACAGTTTGTAGAGTGGTAAGGCTTTATCCCCCAGCCGACTAATGAATCTGCTGACGGCTGCAGCGGAACCCGTCAATCTTTGGACATCTTTTACACATGTAGGCTTTGAGATATTCAAGATTGCCTTGATCTTTTCCGGGTTAACTTCTATTCCTCTGTGAGAAACGATGAAACCCAGAAGTTTTCCTGAGGGAACCCCGAATACGCACTTAGATGGATTCAACTTCATCTTGTAAGTGCGCAAGTTCTCGAAAGTTTCTCGCAAATCCTCAAGGAGTGTATCTTTTTCCTTGGTTACGACAGCAATATCGTCCACGTAAACATGAACATTTTTTCCAATCTGGCTATGCAAACAACGTTGCATGCAACGCTGGTAGGTTGCACCTGCGTTCTTCAGGCCAAAAGGCATGGTTACGTAGTAATACGTCCCGTACGGGGTTATAAAAGAAGTCTTGATTTGATCTTCCTTTTTCATGCGTATTTGGTGGTACCCGGAGTATGCATCCAAAAAGCATAAAAGCTCAGAGCCTGCAGTGGCGTCTATTATTTGATCGATTCGCGGCAGCGCAAACCTATCTTTCGGACATAACTTGTTCAATCCTGTGTAATCTATACACATTCTGAGGGCAGTTGTGTCTTTCTTCGGTACTAATACCGGATTTGCGGACCAGTCAGTATGGATTACCTCCCTGATGAAATCCGCTGCTAAAAGCCGGATAATTTCCTTGCCAATAGCCTTCCGTCTTCTTCCGTCAAATCGACGGAGACCTTGTTTGACGGGTTTTGATCCGGGAATAACCTTGAGTTGGTGCTCAGCAAGTTCCCTGGGTACGCCTGGCATGTCAGCTGGACACGAGGCAAAAATATCCCAGTTCTCACGGAGGAACTTGATGAGCTCGCCTTCCTATTTGTCGGTCATCCCAGTCCCTACAACGACGAATTTTGTCGGATCTTTGGGATCTAGGATTACCTGTCTTGTATTCTCGGATGCCTTGAAGCTATCTGTTGGCTTCCGAGTTTCTTTTCCTGCCGGCATTTCTTTCGGCGATACCTCCTTGGCTAACTCCTTCAGTTCTTCCTGAGCTATAACTCTTTGAGCGCAAAGGGCGTTTTGCTTCTCCAACTCGTTTGCCAGCTTGAAATCACCGGCAATGGTGATTACTCCTCCTTTGGGTCCTGGCATCTTCAGCTTGTTGTAGATATAGCAAGATCTTGCCATAAACTTGGCGAAAGCCGGACGTCCGAGTATTGCGTGATACACGCTCTCGAACGGCACAACTTCGAAGGATACTTTTTCCTGCCGGAAGTGATCTTTATCTCCGAAGGTGACATCTAGGGAAATTTCTCCTAGGGATCGTGCTTGCCTGCCAGGAACGATGCCATGGAAGCGTATATTGCTGTAGTTGAGCTGGGACTCGGATATCTTCAAGTGCTTCAGTGTATCCAGGTACATTATGTTGATGCTGGATCCTCCGTCCATCAGCACTCTTCTTAGCCTAATGTTTTGAACAATAGGGCTTACAACAAGAGCTTGTGTGCCGGGTTCAGGGATATTTCCGGGATGATCAGACTGATCCCAGATTATCGGTGTGTTGGAGTACTTCAAGAATTTTGGGGTTGCAGGAACAACCGCGTTTATTTCTCGAAGTGTCCTTTTGGCCACCTTTGCTGACGGGGTTGCTAGGAAAGTTAGCATTGCTTCTCCGTCAACTCTCGGAAATTTAGATTCGCCTTTTCGCTGTTGTTCCTGGATTTTGTCATCAGTGTCCGATTCACTGTCTTCTTTTTCAGCTTCTGGCTTTTGTTTGGCAGGTTTCCTCTTAGAACCCTTCCCTTTATTTCCGGATCCTGCATTGCCTTTCATATGCTTGTTTAGCCGGCATTGTGCGTTCGTGTGGGTTGGTTTCCCAAACTGAGAGTGGTGGACGCAGGGTTCCGACTTAATTCTCTCCCATTCCTCAGGAGTGTAATTGATGGGATCCGGACTGCGGCCTTTCCACTTGTTCCCTTTTTCTCCTCCAAAGGCTAAGTTAACCTCCTTGGGCTTTGTTGTTGACTCCGGAGCTCCTTTTTTATCAGAACGAGGTGTTTTCTTGGCCAGTATCAGTGACTCAATATTGCCTCCTCTTGCTCTAATATCATCTTCGGCTGCAGCATGCTCATTAGCGGTTGTAAGCATAGATCCGAGATCTTTGTGCTTTTTAGAACCAACCATGAACGGTACAAGTCCGGGTTTTAGGCCATTGATGAAAGCATGCATTGCTTGTACGTCAGTTACTCCAGAGCAACTATTCTTCATCGCAGTCCATCTGGAGATGAAATCCACGTATGGTTCGTCTTCAAATTGGGTGCAACGATTCAGCTGGTTGATGCTATTTGGGCGTTTGTATGTTCCCCGAAAATGCTGAGTAAATACTCTCGCCATATCATCCCAACTGTCGACAGTTCTTGATGGTAAACCATTGATCCAATCTCTGGCTCCGTCTAGCAACATTAGGGGAAGAAACTTGACAGCTTCCAGGTCTGTCCCGTTGTTGATTTGGACGGCTGTGTAATAATCTGAAAGCCAGGTATCCGGGTTTGTACTGCCGGTATATTTTTGGTAGGTTGGACCAACTTTGGCGAAGCCAGAATGCAGGGTTATCCTTCGGATCCTGTCAGTAAAACACTTAGGACCAAAGTATAGATCATCCTTTTCTGCTCTATCAATATGTGCAGAATATCTCCCGGCTGAATGGACAGAAGGGGATCTGCTCCTTTCTTTTCCATTGTTGCGCGGACGCGCTTTTCCGAGGTTATCTCTATCTCTTCCGTTGTCACGCCCTCTGGGATTAGGTGGAGTCCTGCTCCTGTACCTTTCCTTATCTTTAGGCGGTGTCCGAGATCTTTCACGTCTGTGAGGTGTATCGTATCTTCCAGCTTTTTCAGCTGGGTTTCTCGGAGGTGGCATTATTTTGCCGTCATTCCGGTGTTTGTCTTCCCGATCGTGTGGTTTATATCCATCTTTCGGGAGATGAGGTCCGGTTCTAGACGCTGCGTCCCGGTTGTCGGGGTTTTTCTTGTCTTTTCTCGGATCCTCTTTTTTATCCGAATCTCCGGGTTCTTCCGGTCCAGGTGCTCCAGCAGCGCAAGTAACAGTTTTGCAGAGGGCGGAATTATCATGCAGCCTCCCTGATCGCTCTTGTCCTCGCTGTTGCTGCTGTAATGCTTTTCCTAGGAAAGCATACACCCCTTGGAGTTTTTCCCCGTTGGAGTACAGATCATTGTTCAGGATGGCGAACGCTGCTTCCGCGTTTTCAGCTGCGGTTTTGTATATTGGTTCGCCCTTGGCATCTTTGACGTTTAACTGCTTTTGCCAAGATGGGTTATAGAACCTTTCTTTCGGCGGCAGTTCTTCCGGTTTTGCAATTCCGGGTAACCTTGTAGGTTTTAAGGCAGATCTATGCTTTCTCTCGTACTCCTCAATTTCTTCCTTCATGATTTTGATGTCATTATGGGTTTGTTGAAGATGTTGCCGAGATCTAAGCAGATGTTGCTGTTGCCGTTGGAAAGCTTGTCTCCTGGCTTCCAGCATCTCAGGGGGTTCATTGGGTCCCACTGGAGTTTGTAATAATTCTTGCTCTTCCAGTTCTGTCATTGGCGGAGCAGTGATTTCCTTAGATTTCTTTTCCGTAGGCTTTGTGCCACTAATATCTCCAACTTCCAGGTTTTCATCAGCGAGGTCAGCTGACTTTTTCTTCCGGAGTTTGTACTGGAGTTTTTTAGAGGCACGGTGCTTTTTCTTGGAAGACGGAGGTTTTTTGACAGGTTCATCCTCTGTCATCTCCTTGACATTAGGGAATATCGGAGAAGTTTCTCCGTCTTCCCTCTCTTCTACTGGCGGAGGGGTTTTAGGGCTTTCCTGGCTGTCGGCACCCGTTGTAGCAGCTGGTTTTGCCATTAGCACTTCATGGAATCCCTCTTGAAAGGACTTAACTTTTCTTACGAAGGCATCATCGTCTTCGTCTTCGGAATCGAAATTATCCGATCCGGTTTCCGACTCCAATCTCGCCTCTATGGCGGCAAGCACGGACTCTGTTTCCGAGTTCATCGTCTGGTTGACGGATGTCGGATCTTCCGTCTCTGTGACGGGTATTGGTTCTTCCGTCTCTGTGACGGGTGTAATGTTGTTATCTGCCTCTTGCACGGGATTTCCGTCATCCGTGTTTTCAGCGATCTCGGATTGCACCATGCCGATAAAGTGCGTATCACTGTTTTGTCGGCGATCTGAGCAAAATCCGGCATCATAGTCGTCTTCGACTGGGTATAGGGCGGGTGGGAAATAATTGCTTTCACCGCAAAACCCCATTGCTTCCGCGGTTAATCCGATAAAGATGTTAGCAGATCCAATCGGTAAAACGCAGGCACTTACCAGGTGGTTTTGCGCCGGTATGTAGGATCCGTTGTCGAGGAAGCGCCCGACGTCGTCGTCGAATTCCAAGCTTCCGACAGTGATCGATCTTCCGATTCCGCCTAGTATCCCGGATTGGAACTTCACGCCTGACGTCGTTTGCCCCACGGTGGGCGCCAACTGTCGAGACATCGTAGTAGTTTTCATAGACTGGGGTGCCATGAGACTACGGTAGAGACGTGGGGTAACGGGATAGCGTAGTAATATAGAACACGGGATTTTACCCAGGTTCGGTACGTCGCGACAGTACGGCGTACCTACTCCTGCACTTCTCACTATGTGGAACTAAAGCCCGTATAATAAGGTTACAATGTAAGGGAATAGATCCAGCTACTCGTCGAGGATGAACTTCCCGGCGAGTTGCGTAAGGCTTGAGCTTGAACCTAGAACCTTGGAACTAAAAGAACTTATGAAGCTTATCTAATCTATCTCCCGTCCGGCTTTATATAACAGCCGGATTAGGGCTTACAGAACCAAAAACCTAGAAGACTACGTTTAACTTGTAACTTGGAAAGTAAGGAATCCGTCTTCTCCTCCAAGCCAGATCACGCGGGCCGTGATCCGGGTTCTTCTAGAATCCGGCTTCTGCGCGTCGGACTACTGGGCCGCCCAATGGACCTAAGCCCATTACCACGTAGGCCACCCTGGTAGTCCGGCTCTTTTGTCTACCATCTTCTATACCCCTATTCAGTATATATCCGACAATTATGCTACCGGTGATCGCCTTACATGCATTCCCCAACATATGCGTGCACTCATATATTGTACGTAAAGACAATCATAGAAGATAACAAACTTGTATGCAACCAATCAACGAACTATTTCACCATTGCCAAGAACAATTCACTACTCAAACATAGACGGGGAGACACAATACATCAAGGGAATATAGTATTGCATCATACATCGTGTTTGCCAAGAGATTAGAGTGGAGAGATGGAGCTGATCTTGCTGTAGATGTTGATGATGAACACGCCGGAGGGGGTGGAGCCCTCCGGGGGTGATCCCGGCGGCGTTTGCCCCCTCCGATCTTCTCCGGCGGCAGCCTTCTATCTCTCGGTTTCGTGGTTTCATCTCTCGGCGCCGCCTCCTCCTTGAAAAGACCAGGGGGCCTTTATATAGTCGTTTTTAGGTCACGAGACACTCGGGAGAAGAAAGATCGACGGCATCGGAGCCACGGGGAAAAAAAGGGGGCCTCTCATGCGGCCAAGGAATATGGCCGCATGGAGGGTCCTCTTTGCCACCTGGTTGGACTTTTGGCCCTCTACTTTGTCTCATGGTCTTCATCTCGAAAGTTCTGAACCGTGCTCTTTGGCCTTGCCCTTTTTGGAGTCCCGAAGCTTCCGGAAAGTCTGAAACACTAAAAAGTACGTTTTCTGGAAAAACTGGGTTAGAACCAAAAGAAGGGGGATTGTTTAGAAAATCCCCCAAATCATTATAAAACATGAATATAAGTTTCTAATATGTAGGAAAAACAAGTAATAACATACAAAGTTCATTTATGCATTTTACATGCATCAACATCCCCAAGCTTAACCCATGCTCGTCCTCGAGTATGAAGGTGATAAAACTAACATGGACTTTGCATATTGAAACAATCATGGGATATCAAGGAGGATTATTCATGCTACATATAATCAAATGATTAATACTAGAAATGAGTAGCAATATACAATTCATGTTGTAAGAAATATCAAATGTGCAAGCAAAGATGCTTCATGAAAGTTCACAAAGTGTATAATGAAATAAAAGCACTATGGACCAAATGCATACACAAAATGAAAAATAAAATCCTATATTGGTCAAAGAATAGCATAATGGAAAATATGGTGGACACTTTGGAGAAAATTGAGTAGAGGTAAAACATGATCAAGTCTTATTATCCTCTAAATTATTCAACTAAAATTACTAATTGAAATGTGGCATCCATTGGTCTAAGACTCTCATTGCCCCTTTATCACTAGAATCTTAAATTGTGAATGTTGAAGTAATGTGATTGACAAGGTGTTGGTTGAATTCCTCATGCCCCGTGAGTGTGAAAACCTACTCCATGATTACTAAACTTAAGATTCCTAATAAGCTTTGTACAATCATAATAAGTATTAATGACATCATAGAGAACCGCAAAGAGGTACCTCTTTCCCCATGACATGGAAACAAGCCCATGTCACAATGACAAGACAAACAAACGGAGTAGACTCATCATCCTTTTTATTTTCATTCACTATTATGCATAGCTTCTTATTTTATTGTAGGATGTGTTGTAGAGTCATTCAAGCTGTAAGTAAATTTCCACCATGATAAAGCATGGCTTGGGTTAGCGGCCCAATGCGTTTCTCTAGTCATATAGATACTTACTCATCAAAACTTACTATTCCTCTATTTCATTTCGGCATGGCAGGAGTCCAAAAACAAAAGTACATGATATCAACCAAATGTAAATTTTTGTGCAATGTTGAAAGCTTTCCGGTGATACACGTTTATAGCTAGCTCGCAACCACACACTTTTCAAACGCAAAACTTGTGGCTCCCATTATTGGGTCATGTTTATTAGATGCATAAAAATTAAAGTGTGCCTTCAAAAGTTCGTGAGAGTCCTATCCCAAGTTCAACCCATGACAATTAATAAAGTGAATATCTTAATTGAGAACATAAATAACACAATAACATGGTGAACATAGTCGGAATAGCAATGAAGCTAATGGGAAGATATGGTGGACTCATTGGAAATACGTGTTCCAAATATCATCCGATATGCCGATTTATCGGCCGATTTATCGCTTATCAGGTGGTGACCGATAAGATAAATGAATATCGGTGGAGTTTATCTTTCAGACCATTTTATCGGTCTTGCAAGCAATTTATCGTTCAATATGCCGATAAGTCGGCCGGTATATCGATTTTCCAGCACTGAAACATGTGATTAATGACATCCATCATAGAATTTTTTAGTATTATTGAATACAATATATCTATGTATCATAATTGAGAATTTTTAGTGCCGATATAATAGATTTTTATAGCATATTTTAGATATTTCAGTGCTACAATTTTGGATTTACAAGAAAAATGGCCGATAAATAGTCGACCGATAAAATCGATTTATCGGCCGATAAGCCGATATATCTCTTATCATGGGCCGAGCGATAAGTTAACGATAAGCGATATCCTGAACATTGGTTGGAAACAAGTTTTTACTTGTTGGAATTTTTAAATTTTTGGCTAGCAAGAGGGAGATAGTTGACCATCTACTATGCATGAATATGTCCATAGAACTACTCATTTCATGACAAACTAAATAAACCAGCAATTAACATCAAGGACATGAATAAGAGATAGCTCAAGACAACATTATTGCAGATTTCTACACGTAAAAAGCCTATAAATCATGTAAACATATGTAGCTCTTCAAATCAACCATGGAATCCCTATTCCAAGTCATAATACTAGCATCCAATACATTCCAAACCCAAACTCCAGTATCTCAATCTCATATAAAATGATGGGTGTGGTCTTATAAAAAAAAAACTAGACGCTTCAAGTCTCTACGATAAATGCTTTGCTTAGAAAAACAGAAAGTAGACGTGTGCTAACCAAACGAGTATAGCTCCAGTGGGGTGTTCATCACATCCCAAAGCTTATGGCTTTCACAATTCTTGGATGTCTTGAGGCGCAGCTCCTCTATTCCCCACGAAAAAAACTTCACAAAACATGTTTCTCCCATTCTTTTTCTGTGGGGTGAGATTAGCAAGGACAAACAAATCACATGCTTGCTGCGCAAAATTCCAAATTAAATGCTCCATTAGATAGACAATAAGGTTCATTATGGTGTATGTTCACTCTCTTTCTTGAAAGAATCATGGAAATTTGATTCCCAAGCCCAAAGAGTGCATAAAACAAAAGAAGGCAGAATCTGTCCAGAAAAGCAACAGCAGCAAAACGAACGTTTTTCCCTAAGCTAGACTCGTCAAAAAATTAATGCAATTTTTTTTGCTTACAGAGGACAAAAAGTTTCAGAACATACTGAAACATTAGCTCAATCCGACATACCAATAAAAAACGTAAAATCATACGGTGATCAGACTCGTGCTGAAACAGAAATTTCATGCACTAGGATAGCAACTTATAAGTCCAAATGGGTTTGACTTGACTCTTTATTGAAAACTCCAGAATTAAAAAAAAAACTAATCTCTTGAGACAGCAAGAGGATACTAGGAAAATCCAAACAAAAACAACCGGATTGCCTCCCGTAAAGCGCTTTCTTTATAGCCATATAGCTATGCTTTACTTACTTAACATCATGATGGTTGGAGTGAGGTGGCTCGGCATCCCCAAGCTTAGATTCTTGTACTTATTTGATACATGTAGGGTGATCCCAGGGGTACATCCCCAAGCTTGATTGGTTGTCCCTCTTGATCTTTGTTCATCTCACTCAACTCTTCCTCCTGAAAAATTCTTCTTACACAAATCTCAACATAAAACTTGATTAGAGGGGTTAGTGCCTCCATAAATAAAATCCACATAGGTACTGAAAAGACACATCATGAGTTGATTCTAAATATTAAATACTGTTACTACAGTTGTGCATTGCTCCTTGATCAAAAGAACCACACAAAACACAAGTAATGAGAGCAATGCAAAATAAAGACATAATCTTCCAAAAACTGAACAGCCCGTAAAGAGTGAATTTTTAGAGGCACTTAAGTTGATCAAATCAGAAAACTTAAAACTAATGAAATATGTAGTGATAACTAAATATTGCTGTCGTAAATTACCAGGTCAAAATTACACTTCTGTGATTTTAAAGATTTTCCGCAGTGAAGTTCAGGAATCTGTTTTCTTGACAGCTAATTACTATTGTTTAATCCTATCTCTCATATAAGATTATTTTTGCCGTTTAAGATGAGAAATAAGACAGAAATGTGATGTTACAGTAGTGAACTAATATTTTTATTCGTTTTAGCTTTGGAAAAAGTTTTAATGATAGAGACTTTGCAATGGTTTCATTGGCATGAACAACACATGTTCAAGGTCGACCCCAACTTCTCCATTACTCATCCTTCTCATTTACTTTCCAATTTTTTTATAAAATGAAAATCTTAAACTAAATGATACATAACAGTAGGTAAAGGCATTTTACATGTTGTAAAGACATAAATGTGTGCTCAAACCGAATAGGAAATTAAAGCATAAGGAACACACCAAAAAAATTAAACAATTTATTTTTAAGTCTAACCCATTTCCTATGCATTGGCATTTTGTAATGAAACAAATAAAAGAAGCACATAATAGCAAGCATAGAAAGGTAGATCAAGTGCAACTTCAATACTTTCAGCATAAAGAGGGGAAACTTAATATTGTTGAAATATGTGTAACCATGTTTCCCTCTCTCATAATAATTTTCAGTAGCATCATGAATAGATTCAACAATATGAATATCACATAAAACATTCTTATCATGAGCCACATGCATAAAAGAATCACTACTCTCCACATAAGTAAAATCCTCATTAGTGATAGTGGGAGTTAAACATTCATATTTTTCATTGCAATCATCATATATAGGAGGCATAGTATCATCAAAGTGAATTTTCTCCTCCAAGCTTGGGAAACTAGAAATATCATGCTCATCCAAACCAACTTCCCCAAGCTTAAAACTTTCCATAGAATCAGCAAGTATATCATTTTTATCCTCAATAGTATGGGGACTAAAAATATCATATTCATCAAGACAAACTTCCCCAAGCTCAAGGTTTTCCTTAGCAATAAAGGTGTTCAAAGAATTAGTACTACCACAAATATGATTGTTGTGCAAATAATTCTTCAATTTCTCCTCAAACACTTCATGTCCTAATTTAAGGTAGATATTATACAGTTCTAAAATTGTTTGGTTGTTTTCCATTTTATAATTTTTTTTGTGTTTTAGGTTTATATGTTAGTATGCAATACAAACAATAATAAAAGCTTAGCACAACGCTCCCCGACAACGGCGCCAGAAAAGTGCTTGATGACTCCCAAGTGCAGGAGATCAATTGTAGTACCTTTCGATAAGTATTTGAGTGTCAAACCCACGAGGAGCTGAAGGTAAGCTATCTATTCTCTAAATCTCTATAACCCTCTTATATGGCTGTTTATGCAAAGCAATAAGTTTGACTAAAAGGAACTAACTAATTAAAAGCAAGTGACGTGGAGTGTGGTTTGTCTAGTAACTAGTGAAGCAAGTTTAAAATGCAAGTAATCCTAAAGCAAGTTTCTAAAGCAAGTTTCACAAGTAGCAAGCAGCAAATATCTCAAGTATCTCAAGGGAGCAAGTGTTCTAGCAATAGGTGTTTCGTTCGTGTGGTTGTCACAATTAGTGAAGCACATGTTTTAGTCTTAGTTGTTTCTTCTAGGAAGGAGCCATGAATAGGTATAGTCAAGTAAATGATCTACAACCCCTTATGATGGATCATGTGGCCAAGTAAATGACCGCACAAGATTGATTAAGACATAAAGTCCCACCATAGCCTTACGTTCTAAGGTCCCCCTATATATATCCCCCAATAACTTAACTTGGTGGCTCGGTCTCAGGTTACTGTCACTCCCAAGTCACCACCACTCCATTATGCTACCGGTGATCGCCTTACATGCATTCCCCAACATATGCATGCACTCATATATTGTACATAAAGACAATCATAGAAGATAACAAACTTGTATGCAACCAATCAACGAACTATTTCACCATTGCCAAGAACAATTCACTACTCAAACATAGACGGGGAGACACAATACATCAAGGGAATATAGTATTGCATCATACATCGTGTTTGCCAAGAGATTATAGTAGAGAGATGGAGCTGATCTTGCTGTAGATGTTGATGATGAACACGCCAGAGGGGGGTGGAGCCCTCCGGGGGTGATCCCGGCGGCGTTTGCCCCCTCCGATCTTCTCCGGTGGCAGCCTTCTATCTCTCTGTTTCACGGTTTCGTCTCTCGGCGCCGCCTCCTCCTTGAAAAGGCCAGGGGGCCTTTATATAGTCGTTTTTAGGTCACGAGACACTCGGGAGAAGAAAGATCGACGGCATCGGAGCCACGTGGGAAAAAAGGGGGCCTCTCATGCGGCCAAGGAATCTGGCCTCATGGAGGGTCCTCTTTGCCACCTGGTTGGACTTTTGGCCCTCTACTTTGTCCCATGGTCTTCGTCTCGAAAATTCTGAACAGTGCTCTTTGGCCTTGCCCTTTTTGGAGTCCCGAAGCTTCCGGAAAGTCTGAAACACTAAAAAGTACGTTTTCTGGAAAAACAGGGTTAGAACCAAAAGAAGGGGGATTGTTTAGAAAATCCCCCAAATCATTATAAACATGAATATAAGTTGCTAATATGTAGGAAAAACAAGTAATAACATGCAAAGTTCATGTATGCATTTTACATGTATTAGCTGTTAGCGAGAAAAACCCTGCACGAAATGCTTTTTTAACTATGCTTTTTGATTGAGCATGATGTCTGCAATCTCCTGCGTGGATTTCTTTCAAGATTTCCTGGCCTTCTTCTGGCGAACTACACCGCTAAAAAATTCCGACATTGCTGTGTTTATACAGGCAACTAGGGATGTCAACGGGTCTGCCCCCGCTCGAGGACTTCATTTTCTTCCCCGTCCCCATGCAATCAAAGTTCCCCCATCCCCATCCCCCCCGCCTTGGGGATTAAATTTCCCCATCCTCGTCCCCCACCGAGTATAGCAGACCCGCATGTTCCCCATCCCCATTTTAATCAGAATAGCAGCAAGTAGTCAGCTATAAGTCTATAACCGAGCCCTCCACGGCTACTCTGTCCTGGGGAGTCTGGTTGTCGGTAATGAACAGGCCCATCTCGCTACACGGTGGGATGGGGGAAACTACAGGCAGAAAATGACGGCCACACGCACGGGTGAGACGAGGGCTTGACCGGTCAAGCTTATATAGATGTATTATTTGGCTAGGAATCAGCAGATTAGCTCAATTCAAGGTAGGGTTAGAGAGATTAGTGGGATTTGATTTATATTTTCCGGGCCTCCGTGGGGTTCAGGTACGGTGACTACTATAACGCTCCCCGCCCCGCTCTAACCGCTGGGGAGCAAAGTGTTGGCGGGAAGGTCCCCATGGGGACAAATTGTGTATCACACCCGACCCCTAATGGAGGAAATACCCATCGGGTTTCGGGTAAACGTTCCCCATTGCCATCCCTACAGGCAACCATTAATTACGTGTGTCCTTTGAATCAGCGTTGTATCTGTCTTTGCAAGACCTCGTCTACTCCATTCGGGAACTTCTGATCAACTAAGAAGTTTAAATATAGGATTGTCCAATCCAGATTAACGAGCAGGACTTTCATTGACTCGAAAACGAGAGGATAATCAACATCTCCACCTTTGATCGATGGTTCATGCAAATGTTGGACAAACACACCCGGTGGTAGGGTTTTCACTCTTTCCGAGCCCATGCGGGCTAATGCATCCGCGTTCCACTTTTCTTCCCTTTTGATATGAAGTACTTCCAATCCCAGGAAGCAAATGGAAAATTCATCCACCGTTCTCCGATATTCGGCCATGATGGGACTTTTGGCGTCCCATGTTTGGCTTAGATGATGATGTACCAAATCCGAGTCACCATAGCAAAGTATGCGTTTGACGCCTATTTCTTTTGCAATATGCAAGCCATGAAGCAAAGCTTCATATTCTGCCACGTTATTACTGGCGTTGAAGTGTATTTGTAATACATACTGCATAGTATCACCTTTTGGGGATTTTAGCACTACACCAGCTTCAGCGCCTTCCTTCATCTTGGATCCGTCAAAATGCATGACCCAGTATTCCGACTCTGGCATTGGTGTGTTTTCCATTGCTTCTGTCCAATCAACGAGGAAATCTGCCAACGCCTAGGATTTTATTGCCATCCGTGGTTGGTACGTAATGTTGAACGCAGCTAACTTGATGCCCCATTTGGCTACTCGGCCTATTGCGTCCGCATTGTTAATAATATGCCCTAGCGGTGCTTTACATACCACTGTTATGGAATGTCCTTGGAAATAATGACGGAGTTTTCTAGATGCGAAAACACGCCATATGCCAGCTTTTGATAATGTGGATATCTTTGTTTTGACTCGTAGAATACTTCGCTAACGTAATACACTGGAGATTGATCTGGTATGCTTTTCTCGTCTTTCCGCCTTTCCACAACTATCACTGCACTAATAACCCTGTTTGTCGTTGTAAGGTATAGTACCATGGGTTCTTCGTCTTTTGGTGATGCCAAAATCTGAGCTTTCATCAAGGTTTCTTTTAACTGGGTTAATGCTTTATCCGCCTCTTCTGTCCATTCAAATTTGTCAAATTTCTTCAACAATCTGTATAATGGCAGAGCTTTCTCTCCTAGCCGGCTTATAAACCTGCTGACTGTGGCTACAGAACCCGTCAATCTTTGTACATCGTTTAAACACGTAGGCTTTGAGATGTTGAAGATTGCCTTGATCTTTTCCGGGTTTACTTCTATTCCTCTGTGAGAAACGATAAAGCCCAGAAGTTTTCCTGAGGGAACCCCGAATACGCACTTTAATGGGCTCAACTTCATTTTATAAGTGCGCAAATTTTCGAAAGTTTCTCGTAGATCTTCAAGGAGTGTATCCTTTTACTTGGAAACGACGACAATATCATCCACGTAAATGTGTGAGTTTTTGCCAATCTCACTATGCAAACAATGTTGCATGCAACACTGGCATCTGTTGGTTGAATGGACAGAAGGGGATCTGCTCCTTTCTGGAACATTGTTGCGCGAGTGCGCTTTTCCAGGATTATCCCTATTTCGTCCATTGTCATGTCCTTTGGAATAAGGTGGAGTTCTACTCCTTGGCCTTCCTTTGTTCCTACGAGGAGTACCGGATCTCTCACGTATGTGAGGAGTGTCGTATCTTCCGGCTTTTTCAGCTGGGCGTCTGGGAGGCGGCATTGCTTTTGTGTCTTTCCGGTTTTGTTCTTCCCGACCACGGGGGTTATTTCCGCCTTTCGGCAGATGGGATCCTGTTCTAGACGCTGCATCCTTATGATCTGGAATTTTCTTGTCCTTTCTCGGATCTCCCTTTTCTTCTTAGAATTGCCTGAATCTCCAGGTTCACCAGGTCCAGGTGCTCCAGCGGTGCATGTGGTGGTTTTGCATAGGGCTGAGTCGTCATGCAACTTCCCCGATCTTGCATGCCCTCGCTATTGCTATTGCAATGCTTTTCTTAAGAAAGCATACATCCCTTGAAGCTTTTCATCGTTGGAGTACAGATCATGATTGAGGATGGCGAATGCGGCTTCCGTGTTTTCTGCTGCTGTTTTGTATACGCGTTCGCCCTTGGCATCAGTGTCGTTTACTTGCCTTTGCCAAGAAGGGTTTTGGAACCGTTCTTTTGGCGGCAGCACATATGGATTTGCGATTCTGGGTAACCTTGTAGGTTTTATGCCAGATCTATTCCTTCTTTCGTACTCCTCTATTTCTTCCTGCTGCAATTTAATGCTAGCTTGGGTTTTTAGGAGGTTTTCCCGAGTTTTGAATAGATGTTGCTACTTCCGCTACAGAGCTTGTCTCTTGGCTTCCAGCACTTCAGGGGGTTCATCACGTCCCACTGGGGTTTGAATTAGTTCAAGCTCGTCCTAATATGACATTAGTGGAACAGGGATTTCCTTCATTTTCTTCTCCGCGGGCTTGACCATGCTTCCTCCTCCTACTTCCAGGTTTTGATTAGCAATGTCTGCAATTTTCTTCTTCTAGAGTTTATATTGGAGTTTCTTGGCCGTCTTCTTTTTCTTCTTGGAAGAAGGAGGTTTTTTCCTAGGTTCATCTTCTGTCAATTTCTTGACATCAGGGTAAGCTGGGCTAGTTTCACCGTCCTCTCTTTCCTCATATGGCGGAGGTGTTTTGGGGTCTTCATCATCTCCATTATCTGTGTTTTCAGCCGGTTTTGGCATAAGCACTTCATGGAAGCCCCTTGCATAGATTTGACCTTTCTTTCGAAAGTGTCTTCATGTTCGTCCTCGGAATCTAAATCCTCAGATCCGGGTTCCGACTCCAATCTCGCCTCTAGCACTACAAGAAATATGTTGATACATGACCCTTTTTTATTGACCATGGATGAATTTGTCATAGATCCATGACCATGTTTAATCTGTTGGTCATGACATGTTTGGGAGGGACTAAACACATGACTTTTTTGGCAAAAAAGTCATGATTTTCTTTAACAAGATGGTCATAGCACATGATACCTGGTATATGACTTTTTTTTTGCTTAACTAAGACCAAATTAATTGGTCATGTGTTTGTTGATTGTGATTTTCGCCAACATGTCATGTTCACGTGTCAATTTTTGCCTACGTGTCATGTTCACGTGTCAATTTTTGCGTGATTTTCGCCAACATGTCATGTTCACGTGTCAATTTTTGCCTACGTGTCATGTTCACGTGTCAATTTTTGCCTACGTGTCATGTACTGATATTTTGGACTGGACCCATGTGTAAGAGAGCCAAGCGAGCTCTACTTGTAGCAGGTTGCCTCATCGCTGCCACGTTGTGCCATGTATTTTTGTCCGAAGTGCCATGCAGCAGGTGCCATGAAACACTGACAGGTGGGACTCTCGCGTGCTACACTGACAGGTGGGACTCTCGCGTGCTACACTGACAGGTGGGACACCCGCGTGCTACACTGACAGGTGGGACACCCGCGTAATACACTGACAGGTGGGACCCAAACCAACCAGGCTGAAATGCAGGAAAATAAGGGGCGGAGGGGAGGGATCGAACCCACTCCCTCGCGCGCACCTCTCAGTGCACCAACCAGTACACCAAGACTTGGTTTCTGATAGTACCAGATATTTACTTCCTTTATACATTATAACTCGTCAAGGACTAGCTGCTGGGCTGGGCCGGCCGTGCAGGGAGCGATCTGCGGGGCGACAAGAAATGCTGGTGGATGGGCCGTGCAGGGAGCTGGGCGGTCGCGCGGCAGGGGCTGGCCACGCTGGTGGATGGGCCGGCAGGCTTGTTAGCTTTCTCTTTTGGCATTTTTCTTTTTTTTTTTTCTTCTTTTATAACTTTTGGTTTTGAACTCCAATTTCAACCAAATAAGTTATGATTTTAAAAAAATATGTATTATGTTATTTTAGACTATTAAAGAACATTTTGAGTCAAAATAAAATAAAAATACCCTAAGCTTTATATGTTGATTCATATAGGGTTGTGAAGATTCTTAATTTTTTTTTTTTGATTACTCTTATAAATTCAAATGCAAAATAAGAAATGCATCTTTGTCAACATTGTTCGTTGTTCCAATATGCATCTTTGTGTGTAATATGGTAACATTTAAACAAACTATACCATGGATGTTGCATCGTTTCGAGTTTTTTTGAATTTTCTGGAATTTTCTAAGCCGGTTTCGAAAAACGGTCAAAACGGGGGACATGACCGTTCGTACCTAGGTGCTGAATCTTGATGAACTCTTGGTGTATCTCTGTTGAAATAGGTACTTGGGTACCTAAAAATGATTTTTACAAAAAATCATGAGCAAACTATGAGGCACCTATAGTTCAAATTTGGCCCGGTTTCAGCGGAATCGGCAGAAATTTGTCTTTTTCGAAAGAGGTCTATTTTGAGCTATTGAGAGGTAGTAAGTTTGTTATTTGTAGATCAAACATGACATAGTATATTTAGAATTTTAGTTTGCACATTTTTGCAACATATTTTGTGTATGTGCTTCACAAAAAAACCCGGTTTTGACACTCCGGGAAGGGAAGATGGTGTTTTTATTCAACGAAAAATAAAACTTTCTTCGTGAACATTGTTAGTTGCTCCAATATGCACCTTTGTGTGGAATATGGTCACATTTAAACAAACTATGCCATGGATGTGGCCAAAACATCCGTCATTTCGACCGAAAGCCATGAATCTTCGTACGAGATAGCTCATTTCTGTGAACACATTTTCCACCAAATTGTCGTATTCCAATTTTATTATTTTTGGTGGATACTAGGACATATATAACAACACCACGCGAAGGTCTTGCATCGTTTCGAGTTTTTTTGAATTTTCTGGAATTTTCTAAGCCGGTTTCGAAAAACGGTCAAAACGGGGGACATGACCGTTCGTACCTAGGTGCTGAATCTTGATGAACTCTTGGTGTATCTCTGTTGAAATAGGTACTTGGGTACCTAAAAATGATTTTTTCAAAAAATCATGAGCAAACTATGAGGCACCTGTAGTTCAAATTTGGCCCGGTTTCAGCGTAATCGGCAGAAATTTGTCTTTTTCGAAAGAGGTCTATTTTGAGCTATTGAGAGGTAGTAAGTTTGTTATTTGTAGATCAAACATGACATAGTATATTTAGAATTTTAGTTTGCACATTTTTGCAACATATTTTGTGTATGTGCTTCACAAAAAAACCCGGTTTTGACACTCCGGGAAGGGAAGATGGTGTTTTTATTCAACGAAAAATAAAACTTTCTTCGTGAACATTGTTAGTTGTTCCAATATGCATCTTCGTGTGGAATATGGTCACATTTAAACAAACTATGCCATGGATGTGGCCAAAACATCCGTCATTTTGACCGAAAGCCATGAATCTTCGTACGAGATAGCTCATTTCTGTGAACACATTTTCCACCAAATTGTCGTATTCCAAGTTTATTATTTTTGGTGGATACTAGGACATATATAACAACACCACGCGAAGGTCTTGCATCGTTTCGAGTTTTTTTGAATTTTCTGGAATTTTCAAAGCCGGTTTCGGAGAACGGTCAAAACGGGGGACATGACCGTTCGTACCTAGGTGTTGAATCTTGATGAACTCTTGGTGTTTCTATGTTGAAATAGGTACTTGGCTACCTAAAAATGATTTTTTAAAAAAATAAAGAGAAAACTACGAGGCACATGTAGTTCAAATTTGGCCCGGTTTCAGCGGAATCGGCTGAAATTTGTCTTTTTCGAAAGAGGTGTATTTTGAGCTATTGAGAGGTAGTAAGTTTGTTATTTGTAGATCAAATATGACATAATATATTTAGAATTTTACTTTGTACATTTTGGCAACATATTGTGTGTATGTGCTTCACAAAACAAGCCAGTTTTGACACTCCGAAAAGGGAAAATGGTATTTTTATTCAACGAAAAATAAAACTTTCTTCGTGAACATTGTTAGTTGTTCCAATATGCATCTTCGTGTGGAATATGGTCACATTTAAACAAACTATGCCATGGATGTGGCCAAAACATCCGTCATTTTGACCGAAAGCCATGAATCTTCGTACGAGATAGCTCATTTCTGTGAACACATTTTCCACCAAATTGTCGTATTCCAAGTTTATTATTTTTGGTGGATACTAGGACATATATAACAACACCACGCGAAGATCTTGCATCGTTTCGAGTTTTTTTGAATTTTCTGGAATTTTCAAAGCCGGTTTCGGAGAACGGTCAAAACGGGGGACATGACCGTTCGTACCTAGGTGTTGAATCTTGATGAACTCTTGGTGTTTCTATGTTGAAATAGGTACTTGGCTACCTAAAAATGATTTTTTCAAAAAATAAAGAGAAAACTACGAGGCACCTGTAGTTCAAATTTGGCCCGGTTTCAGCTGAATCGGCAGAAATTTGTCTTTTTCAAAGGAGGTGTATTTTGAGCTATTGAGAGATAGTAAGTTTGTTATTTGTAGATAAAATATGACATAATATATTTAGAATTTTACATTGTACATTTATGCAACATATTTTGTGTATGTGCTTCACAAAAAAAGCCAGTTTTGACACTCCGGAAAGGGAAAATGATATTTTTATTCAATGAAAAATAAACCTTTCTTCGTGAACATTGTTAGTTGTACCAACATGCATCTTTGTGTGTAATATGGTCACATTTAAACAAACTATGCCATGGATGTGGCCAAAACATCCGTCATTTCGCCCGAAAGCCATGAATCTTCGTACGAGATAGCTCATTTCTGTGAACACATTTTCCACCAAATTGTCGTATTCCAAGTTTATTATTTTTTGTGGATAGTAGGAAATATATAACAACACCACGCGAAGGTTTTGCATCGTTTCGAGTTTTTTTGAATTATCTGGAATTTTCTAAGCCGGTTTCGGGAAACGGTCAAAACGGGGGCATGACCGTTCGTACCTAGGTGTTGAATCTTGATGAACTCTTGGTGTATCTATGTTGAAATAGGTACTTGGGTACCTAAAAATTATTTTTTCAAAAAATAAAGAGAAAACTACGACGCATCTGTAGTTCAAATTTGGCCCGGTTTCAGCTGAATCGGCAGAAATTGGTCTTTTTCAAAAGACGGTGGTGAAAATGTTTTTTTAGGAAGAAGTTTTGTTATTTGTAGATCAAATATGGCATAATAACTTTATAATTTTATTTGGTATAATTTTGTAACATATTTTTGGTATTTAGCCAACATTTCCCTCCCAAAGCACACTCGAAAAATTCGTTCGGTTCCCTTTTAAACCCAAAAATTTAGCTCAAGCGGCAACTTGTCGTGCCTCCATATGATCTAGAATTGAACTAACCGAATCAGATGGAGAAACCAGACTCACTCTCGTGCATGACCCGAATAACCATGGTCAATTTAGTGAACTCATCGACACCACGATATAACCCCACCTGACTTGTTAAACCATTTTTATTATACAAAAAATATTAACAGATATACTCTATTTTTTAAAAATTTAACTGTTTTAAATAATTATACAGAAAATATTAGTTCATATCTACTTATTTTGTTTGGAGAGAAAAATCTAGGCACCGGAAAATTTTGCTCTAGGCGGCAACTCTCCCGCCTCTCCATTTTTCAGACTTAAATGACTGAATTACCCTGCCCGTTGGTTGTTTCATGAGCCAAATGACCATGGGCAGTTTTGTGAATTCCGACCATGAAAGAGATAACCCTGCCGAGTCGTTCCCCTCTCCCCATTCTATCCAGTTGCCAAACCCTAGCCACTTCGAGCGGACTGCCGCCGGCCGCCGCCTGAGGGGAGATACGCCCCGCGGCTGCCCCTCGCTGCCCGTTCGCTGCCCCAATTCCTCTTTCCTCGACCTCCACGGCCCGTCGCTGCCCCCTCACTGCTCCTCTCCCCTCAGGTGAGATGCATACAGATCTTGCACGACCGCCCCAGCGCACGGTCTCGATCCCATCTAGCACGGCCGCCCCAACGCCTCCCCTCCACCGGCCAACGAGACGAACCACAGCTGGGCGTCCTCCGTGTCTCCCTTGATCCGCCCCAACCCTTCTCTTCTCCAGCCGAATCCGCGTCGATCCAAATCCCTACCGCCACCTCCAAACAATCCCCACCAATACCACCGAGCCGGATACCCACCACCACCGCCAAAACCACCCCGAAGATAATCCCAACGTCGCAAGGCCACGGTCGCCATCGGCAACGTGCTCCCGCTCGGCGTGCCGTCGGAGGGCGGCGTCGTCTGCAACATGGAGGAGAAGGTCAGGGACCGGGGCGCACTCGCCAGGGCGTCTGGAGACTACGCCATCGTCATTAGCCACAACACCGTCAAGCACCCGCACGGAGGAGGAACCACCAGAACATCCGGCATGCTTCCACCATACAGCATCAAGGTATGTATCCCCTCCATACTCCCGCCCCTACTTCTTGTGATAATGATTTGTTGTATTTTGCACTAGTTGATGTTGTGTATGATACAAATTATGCTGCATGTGATAGATTTATGACTGTTACACATCACTTCTAGAAACTGAACATAAATGAATGATGCACCTAGACTGTTGCCTGTGCTAATGTGCCTTAATCTAGTCTGCAAAATTAGTTTGACAGTTAATTACTTCATTGCTTCCTATGCAACATATAATTAGCTTGGTTGTGTATGTGCTTCACAACAAGTTAGAGGCAAATTACGTAGTATCCAATCAGAGATTCTGCTCCGTGGACCAAAGTCGTAATCTCGATATCACATACTGCTGCTGTTATGATTTCTTGAGAATAGCACTGTAAATCCTTGGGTTTCGCTACAGTATTCAGCTGGGCGCAGTTTTTGTACTGGTGTTATCTGAATTAATTGTGTATGATGATGCAGCATCACTGTATGTTATGTCGTGGTTAGAAATCTGAACCTGCTGCTGGTTTTCGCTGTTTTTTTTTGGGATCAAGTTGATAGAGCTGTGGGTTTGATTTAATCCTCTACATTTGTTTCCTTCTGCTAATGATCATGCATGCTTATGTACATTTGGGCATTTAGTTTCGACGTGAGAAATTTGATACACCTGCTGCTATTGACGGCTCTGTAAATTCTTATATGAATTTACAATCATCGTCTTGTATGCTATTCTGAACATGCTCTGGTTTTGGTGTGAATGCTCTGGTTTGAGCTGTGTTTTTGTTTGAATGCTCTGGAAAAACAGATTTTGCTGCTATATCCTTTCTTGAGAATGGCATTGTTAATCCTCGGGTTTCACTGCAACACGCTCAACTTTTTCGTCCCGGTGTTATCTGAATTGCTAGTATGAAACTTGGAGCATTAATTATCTACTATAAGGTATCTATGTTATGATTAAATGTCAGTTAAGTCCTTTAATAGACTCTGTAAAATTATCCAAGCCCTAGTGTTCTTTATGTTTGTGCCACTAGTGTCTGCTTTGAATACTTGTTGTGGTGAATGCACTCATATTAATAGTTTATTACTCAATTTTTCTTGTTGTGTACTACAGTCTCTTTTTGATGTTCACTCTTATTATTAGCATATACTCCTACTTTCTTGCATCTTAAATTGGTATACTCGGTAGTTCCTTTTCTTGTCTATTGAGGTACTGACATGAATGTTTGTCCCATCCTGTATAATCAGATGTGCCATAAGCATAGGGTTAATGCCGAGCTGGTCCGAAGAAGAATGGCCAAAGTCTGAAGAATACCATCTGGCTGTGATTTTTGCTTGGCCTATGTACTTGCGTTTGTAATCTGTAGACAACAATTGAACTACAAGTATTGTGAGTTTAGATTTAAGTGGCATTCAGTAACTTGTCATTGAGTGTGTAGATAGCAATAATGTTGTGTTGATCTGCTTATCTCATGATGTGATGGTAGGTTTCCGGTCTGAATTATGCTGATTCTCTTTGATTCTCTGAGGTTCCTGGTCTGATTATGTTGATAGTAGGTTATGTACTGTCTTTAATTTTCTGATTGTTCAGTATTTGTCTATTGTTGGCCTGTTACCATGTACGAGGTTCTAGGATCTGTTTGGTTTGGTGAACCAATTTACTAGTTTCTACTTTAAATATTTGTTGTGTTGAACGTGTATTAATACCCAATTTCAGTGTATCAATTCTGTGGTGACTTGTCATTCAGTTATCTAAATATTTTAGTATAGGTTTTGTGGAAATATATTACCAAACACATTCCTGTGAGAAATTTCACACGCAGTACTCTCCAGACCACCTGAAATTCTTTACATTATCAAATTATAATGTGCTACTAATTAAAGTTTCCTTCAATTATGTTGTTTCATATGAAGTTGATGATTCAGCATATGCATTTCATGGGCATACATGCAAGATCTCGTAGAACAGATTAACTTACTACCTCTCGTAACTATGATTGATTGCTTGCCAATTGTCATTTGCTACAGTCTCAGAGTATCTTAGCATTGAAAATAATTAGTGTAATAGCTGGTCTTGATATCTTGGGTACGGATGAGGTCTTTGCTGCTGCGTGAAGTCCTGTAGACGCATCGCTTGTTGTTTCTGGAGGTAAAGATGACAGAGGGTTTCTTTGGAGGATTGGGTCAGCAGAGGTTATTCAGGAGCTGCCTGGTATGGTTGACTCATCTTCTGTAGTCTAACTAGATCTACCGTACTTGATCCTTTTCTTAACTTTTGCCTTTTTACTGCAGTGTGTTGTAGGAAAGTGTCAGTGAGTATTGCTTCCACAACTGTAAAGGTTAGTTCCAGTTCTTAATTGTTGATAGTTTACACACATTGCACGAAATAAATACTGTGACCAGATACAAGTGCTAATGTCAAGTTTAGCATGAGTCATCTTTGTATGCCCATATTGAGATGGATTGTAGGATGCACATGGAATAATTTCTAGCAGCATCTAATTGTGCCAATTCTTAGTATATCTTCCTACTCTTAAACTTGCTTGCTTCCTACTCATGTTCTAGTGCGTCGGTTCAATGCTTATACTGTCAATAGGAGTATAAATTTCAGAACAAACTAAGCACATCTTCTTCTATGTTGACATCCTGTTCTTCCATGTTGACCTGCGCTTCTTGAGGTGGTTTCAGGTTCAGATCCAACATTGTAATTTTAGGTGGTCGCATGTTTAGGTCCAGATTTTCCTTTACTGCTAGTGTTAGTTGATCTGCTAACTTGATGTGCAAACGTTATCTGCTACCATTCTTAAGTAGTTGACCTCAAATAGGTGTGCTAAATGTATATGCATGCAACGGTTGGGAGCTAACTTGATCTGCTCCTTTATTGTTGCAACTATTGTGCTGCAACTTGTATTGTTTTAAGCCACTTGATATGCTACTGCACATGATCAGGACCGGGTGGGGCGCGACGGCCTGGGGCGAGTAGCTGCGTTGAAGACGACCAGGAGTTTGCGGGATCTTTGGCGCACATGAGATGGGGCTCTCGCGAGGACCTGGGGCTTCGACAATCTTGTGCGCTGAGGAGCTATGCCGATCTGGAGCACCAATGTGTTATATCAGTAGACTAGCAATGTAATAAGTGATATTTACTGTTTATGATGAAGTACCATCTACTGTATGAGAGGCGATTGAGAGTGGAATGCAGTACCATCTACTGTATGTGTGCTTCTCTCACGTGTTGTTGTTTCCTGTGCACACTCCGATTTGATAGCTGTTGAATATCTTGAAAGTTCCTATTCCGAATGTTGGCCCAGCTCTATTGGTATGGGCCGAGAATGCCATGGCCCAAATAAAAAAAAACTATCAAATCGTGTAAAACAAAGGCCCATGATAGGAAAAGGCTCAGAAATATTTGGCTTGGTCCATTTAGGCAAAAAAGTAAGGCTGGAAAAAATCGTAAAAAGGCTTAACTGTTGGGCCGAATAATACATAAAAAATCGCAAAAAGGCTTAATTATTGGGCCTGGCCCGTATGGAGGAGCTGCATGGACTGGGCTGAATCTCTTCCATGACCCACTCAGTTGGTCATAATTTTGCCACGTAGGATTGGCCACGTAGGATCTGATGTGGCTATGGCAGAATATCACATGACCAAATCAATCGGTCATAGGGTTATGACCCCTCTGATTGGGTCATAGAGTCTATGACAATTCCATTCAATTAGTCATTGACGATCAAATAAGACGCTCGGTATGTGACTTTCCATTTTTGGTCAAAAAGGGGTCATGAATAAAACTACGTGACCTTCTAGTGACAAATATTGAGGGTCACGTATCAACATATTTCTTGTAGTGTAGGGCGGCTAGCACAGAGTCGGCTTCCGAGTTCGTCGTCTCATTGACGGGTGTCAGATCTTCCACTTCAACTGTGGGATTGTTGTTATCTGCCTCATCCATGGGATTACTTTCATCCGTGTTTTCAGCGTCCTCGGACTGCACCATGCCAATAAAGTGAGATCTGATTGCGGTCATCTCCGAAGAGGCGGCAATTTCAGCGGGGTATTGGCGATTTGAGCAAAATCTGGTATCATAGTTTTCTTCAACTGGGTATAGGGCGGGTGGGATAAATTTACTTCCACCACAGAATCCCATTGCCTCTGCAGCTAATCCGATAAATATGTTTGCAGATCCAATCGACAAAATGCAGGCACTTACAAGATGATTCTGTGTTGGCATGTACGATCCATTGTCGAGGAAGCGCTCGATGCCGTTGTCGAATTCCAAGCTTCCGACAGTTATGGTACTGCCGATTCCGCCGAGTATCCCCGATCAAAACATAACGCCTGACGTCGCTGGCCCCATGGTGGGCGCCAACTCTCGAGACATCCTAGTAGAGTTCATAGAAGGGGGTGCCATGAGACTACTGGTAGAGACGTGGGGGCACGTGGTAGTACGACAACCAGGAACACCAAATTTACCCAGGTTCGGTACGTCGCAACTAGGCGGCGTTCCTACTCCTGCAATCTCACTAAATTAGGGATGAAGCCTGAAGTATACAAGTACAATTTGAGTAGGGTTTCGCTAACTCGACGAGGATCAACTTCTCGGCGAGTTGACTTCTAGCTAATTGTCTCTCTTTCTTCTCTCCCGTTCGGCTTTATATAGATAGCCGGGTTAGGGCTTACAAAAAGGAAACCTAGAAGACTACGGTAAAGTATCTAACTTGGAAAGAAGGAATCCGCCTTCTACTCCAAGCCGCACCACTTTGGTCCGTGGTTCGGGTTCTTCTAGATTTGGGCTTCTGCGCGTGAGCTTACTGGGCCTCCTAATGGACTGTGATACCCTGGTAATACGGCTCTTTAGGACAATGTCGGATATACCCCTAATCGGTATATATCCGACAACGAGGATAATGAGAATGTGGTTAAACTCCACGATAATAGTCTTGGATATTTGGACGCATATTATGAGCATGAGACTATGGATCATGGCATACCTTATTCTCCATGCTATGAATTGGACTCGGATGATGAGGGTCCCATAGAATAAGTTGATGAGGAGGGATTCATGGCCAAGGAGGCCGAAGCTTACGAGAAGGCATTTGGACGGGATCATTAGATTCCGTTGTTTTGTGATCTTAGTCTTGCGGATGAAGCCACGGTCGATGGCGGGAAGGGTATAGTGCTCGGAGCAAGACCAAATTCTTACCGGGATATGAATCATGTGGACAATGGGATATATCCCGGTTTGAAGTCTCCAAGCTTGTTGGAATTTAAGGTATGGATGAAGGAGTACTCGATGAAGTACCAGCGTCCGTTTAGAGTGGTTCGCTCTGACAAAAAGAAGTGTTACACTGTCGCATGCTTGGAGGATGGATGCCCATGGATTGTGCGTGCAATACCATTCAAAAAAGGCCCCGAATGGCACATATCAAGTTGTGCGGCAACGCACATGTGCCGAGGCAAGAAGCTTGATGGCAAGAATGTGAATCAAGACCACCCACAACTCACCTCCGAGTTCATATCTTATAGGCTTTCCAACTCCATCTCGTCACTTCCAACGATGAGTATAAAGAGTGTCATGGAACTTGTGGACAACATTTTTCACTACAAGGTCAAATATCTGAAGGCTTGGAAGGCGAAGCAAGCCACATTCAAGATATTATATGGTGATTGGGAGGAAGCATACAACTGAATCCCTAGGTTTTTGGGATCCATGGCCACCACTAACCCGGGATGGTTCATGTGGTTGAGCCTTATGGGAAAAAACAAGGATTTACAATGGAAAGTGTGTCCGAGTATTTGGCCGTGCATTTTGGGCATTTGAGCAATGTGTGAGTGCTTTTCAACATTGTAGACCGGTCATCACCGTTGATGGCACCTTTTTGACCGGTTCATACATGGGCACTCTTTTGGTTGCAATTGGAAATGATGCCAATAACCGTTTGGTGCCATTGGCTTTTGCTTTGGTGGATGCGGAGAACAATGTTAACTGGGCATGGTTATTTCATGTTTTGAGAACCAAGGTATTACCGCCTCAAAGGTAAATGTGTGTCATCTCGGATCATCATCAAGGAATTCTCAACGTGGTGAAGATTAACATTCCTGGGCATGCTCCTTTGCACCATAGATGGTGCATAATACATTTTTGTTCAAACTTCTATAGGGCATGTTGGAATAAGGACTTGACCGATGATCTTCAAGATTGTTGTCTCGCTTTCACCGAAAGGCGTTTTGCAAACTTGTATAATAGATTGCTCAAGGACAGATCCCTGAACGTTGGAGGACATGATTTTCTGAATAGGCACATTCAACTTACAAAGAAGTGGGCAAGAGCTTTTGATGAATATGGCCGGAGGTATGGTCAAATGACAAGCAACATGGAAGAATGCTTCAATAAGGTCCTTAAGGGTGTGCGTGCATTTACCGTGACCACAATCGTTCAATACACATTCACCAAGTTGAATGAGTATTTTCTCAAGTACTCAGTTGAAACGGATAAGAAGATTGAGGGAGATCAAGCAGAAATACAAGTTCGAGTACCCCCCAAAGATTAATAATTTTGTGGAATTTGAATCAAGGAAGGTGGACTCCCAAGTAGCCATAGTTTTTTATAACGAGGATTGATTTAACATCCACTATCCTTAGCTTTCTCTACACAAAGCTCAAACTCCATGACACACTTCTTATGGAATTTGTCCCACTCAGTCACCTTCCTCTGTTTTTTCCTATCCAACCTATAGGTTAAGAAAACAACACATTATTAATACCGACACATAAAAACAAGAACTCAATATTATTGCATACAATTCATTCTAACCTATGAAGTTGTTTGTCCGTGTCCTTCCACTCAGGCGGGTGACGTTGAAACAACCCAAACTGCCTCATAACGCGGTGTGGCAAGTGATGCTCAACTTCCTAGAGGCATATCAACGGGGAACACATTAACCACAAACGTCTTTGCTCAAAGCACTTGTGGTTCAACTCAAAATAATTCATATAACCAAAATGGTCTCCGCTACCATAAGGCTCCCAATCCACCTGCAACACAAAACAACACAACAACATCAATTTGGAGAAGATCGTAAAATGCAGCGGTTAATGTATAGATAAATACTTACTTGCTCGGGGGTAAGCGCATCAAACTCCTTGGTGTACTAGATGTACATGTTTTGGGTGTCGCTGTGTGCCTCCGATACAACATCATAATTGTAAGCCCAAGTGGCATATCATAGAGCGTTTTCCATAGTTGGGGCCCAAGGACGAAATGAGACTTTTTTCGGGCGTCCAACTGGTAAGCGGTCCCAGCTCCATACCGAGAGGAGAAGCATAGGACCACCGATTCCGGCCCTTTTCTCGGACCTACGACAAACATCGTCCAACTGCAGTATAATTCAAACAAAGTTAAGACATAATTGAAATGAAAGTGTACAAACAAAATATAAGTGACCAATTCAGTACCTGCCGGTACAAGTAGGCAAGTGCTGTAGAACCCCACCTGCACTTGTAGTCAAATATGGTTAGCGCCTTTAGCCACATCCATTGAGCGGTCCTGCCACCGCTGTCGGCAAACAACATCCTCGTAATAACATACCACACATATACGCGAGCGTATGTATGGATCAAATCCTCATTGGCATCCACAGGACAATGTGCATAGTTGGCAACTATCCACTTGAAAGTAGCGTCAGCTGGGACTCTCTATGTGCCCACTTCCTCTTACGGGGGTTCCATACCAATAAGAGACACCATTTGCTCGCGCCAACCGTCAGAATTTGTGCTCATACACAAAGTCTTACCCTCGATAGGGAGTCCAAGGATCATTGAAACATCTATAAGAGTGGGGGTCATCTCCCCGGTCCGGAGGTGGAAAGTGTGTGTCTCCGGCCTCCACCAGTCGACAAGGGCGATGATTGCAGACACATTCAGATTAGGGGTTGACCGGCTCACCAGTTGGATAAAAGGAAGAAGGCCTAGTCTCTCGATGTATGGTGTTTAACGCTCATCGTATGGCATATCACTTGAGGACGCCCCATGAGAATGAATCTTCAAGGGTGAAGCTCCTGCAAACATACAACTTATATATTATTACAACTTATCTTACACATTTCCAACAAAATAAAGCAATTTGAAACATAAAAGTATATAGATAATATTATTACCTCCCTCTTTTCCGCCATCAAATAGCCCCGGTGTTCAACATCATAATAGTCATCGAGTAGCCACACCATCCTAAATATCGAAAGCAAATGTATATGAGAAAGATAAATTTCTCCATTACTTCTTTTTCACCACATTTATGATAAACCGTAGATGCTCAAATTTAAACAAATCCAAATGCCTGCAATTTGCTGTGCCATTGTTTTTGTTGTGCAAGCCAGTTAGCTTGAATCAATCTTGATCCTCTAATCTCAGCTTTCTTTTTTGAAATGCAAAATGGCATTACAACCATAACACATGGCATTACAGTCAAAATTGACACCTGACCTTCTAGCATATTTCAGTAGCCTCTAGGGATCCGAAAATAAAGATCCAAAATAAGATACAGAAGCAAAATAAAGATCCAAAATAAGAATCTACCATGACATCACTTCAAAATTGTTCCATTACTCGAGGGATTTCAAAATAAGCACCTACCATGACTTATCTAGTGCTATACATCATAAAGTTTGTCTAAAGTTTTCCATTCCACTAGGGATCCGAATCTTCCTCATCTATGCCAAAAAAAGAATAAATTTTCGGAGGAAAATAGAGGGATTGGAGAAGCATACCCGCTGGAACTTGTGGGGGACAAACTTCCCTCGATCTACACTTCACGAAGGAGGGATTAGAGAGGAAGAGGGCCTACCGCCGCCGCCGCCCCAGCCGCCATTGACATGCTCGGTTTGGGGGAAATGGGAAGGGATACAGAGGAGGGGCGCCGGCGCACGAGTAACCCTATTCAGGCGAGTAGCACCTAAGACTCGGGCTCTACTTGACCGCGGGTGGGCCCCGGCCCGACCCCTCACCTGTCATGTTGGAGGGCGCATAGCGCCTAAGGGAAAGGCGCTACTGCGTTGAGTATAGCGCCCAAGCATGAGGCGTTACTCGATATGGTTTTTTCATGAAATAGATTTGGCTAGGGTTTATTTTGTGCTATTCTTTCGCAACATGGTCAATTTCGTCCATTTTTTTCGTCATGCCGATGACCAACATCGCCAATCGGAAGGAGATACGGAAGGAATCGGGGACGGCGTCAAGAGATAGGACCGCATCGTCTTTTTCCAATGTCGAGAACAGGAGGGGTGCTAGGAAGGATGGAGGTGCGGGAGACTAGTTTTGTTGATGTCTACGTGGTTCTATCAGGACCGTATATTTGGGATCGAACGAGAGACCGGTGAGTTGTCTTCCAAGGTAGCGGGTGCCGGACTTTTGGCCATGACTCCAGGAGCATCGGACGGCCCAGAAGGATATAAACGCGTGATCTGACGGCCGAAGTCGCTGACAACGTGAGAGTGCTCCTCTTTGGTGCAGTTTTAATATCCTAATTGGAGCAGTTCACTTAAGGCAAACATTATACAAGCATCCGACTAAGGAGTCAACAAATTTCATTTAACCCATTTCACAACTCTTATCTTGCTTGGCATGGCATTCTTTTGTCACCATCACATAGACACCAGAACACTAGCATAAGATAGTTCCAATTTTTTTTACAAATGGGAGCATTTTCCCCAGCCTCTGCATCAAGACGATGCACGCATCCTGATTTTATTAAAACAGAAGAGCGTATTCAGATCCGTACTTATTACAATTCACGGATCACTCAAGGTGGCTACAAAGATTAACCACTGAAAAATAACAATCTCATACATCTAAACGTCTAGTATGAAGCCACCCAGCCTGGTTGTAAGTATCCCGCACGACCGCCATTAGCTGGACAGAGCCTGTATCCACAAGTCCTTGCTGGTCGGTAGGGAGGAGTGATACGTCATAAACGTATCCTTAATTTCTGATGTTCCAGGTTGTTTTCTTATTGTTTCCCACTTGTTTTCTATACACTTTATGTCATTTTTACACGTTTTCCAGGACTAACCTATTGAAAAGATGCCACAGTGCCAATTTCCTGTTTTCTTCTGTTTTTTATTTCAGAAAAGTTGTTCTAGAAATATTCTCGGAATTGGACCCCACAAAGCCCTAAGTTCCTATTTTCCCCCAGAAGCATCCAGAAGACCGAAAAGGAGTCGAAGACAGGAACCAGGCCCCCCACACCATAGGCTCGCGCGGGCTCCCTCTGGCCATGCCGGCTAGTGGTATGGGCCCCTCAGGGCGCCCACCGACGTTGCCCTTTCGCCTATATATTCCCCCCGAGGCATAAACCCTAGACACATCGACCTTTTCCGCAAAATACATCCGTAGCTCCGTCGCCGCCACCGACAAGTTTCGGGGGATAGATCTCTATTCTGGCACCCTGCCGGGACAGGGAAGTACCCCCCGGAAGCCATCTCCTTCAACTCCACATCCATCTCCATCTACGTTGTTGTCTCCTATGATAAGGAGGGAGTAGTTCTCCCCCGAGGCTGAGGGCTCTACCGGTAGCTATGTGGTTCATCTCTCTCTCCCATGGTGTGATCATTATGTGATCATGAGCTTTGTAATCTAGTTGAATATGTAGATTGATCTTCATATGTTATGCTACTCAAGTGGTTTTATTATCTCCGTAAACACTTTGATCACAGGGTAAAGGTGATAGTGTGTGCTCCGTGTGGTTTAGCATGATATTTATATCTTGTGTTGGAAGATGAACCTATGAAATTGTGGCGTTTGTTTAGTACTAATTTATGGCGCTCGTAGTGACATTGGGGTGCCCTAGAGAGGGAATATAGACTTGAGGAGTGCTGTTAAAGCCCTACGCAATGATTAGTGTTCATTATTCGACCGGAGAGTGGTTCGGAGTAGCATAGTGAAGATATGATATTTATGCATTCAATTATGTGATCATTGTTGAGAGTGTCCTCTAGTAAAAGTAGGGGCCATAGGCCTTATTTCCAAGCATTGAAACACCGTTTTCCGCCTATTCTGCTACATGTTTGCTTGCTGCCATTTTTATTTCAGATTGCTATTATCACTCATTATCATCCATATTACTTGCATTTTACTCTCTCTTCGCCGAACAAGTGCACCTATATACGTGACAAGTATATTGGGTGTGTTGGGGACACAAGATACTTCTTTTATCTTGATTACATGGTTTCTTGAGAGGGATATCTTTGACCTCTACCTCCCCGAGTTCGATAAACCTTGGGTGATCCACTTAAGGGAAATTTGCTGCTGTTCTACAAACCTCTGCACTTGGAGGATCAACACTGTCTACAAGAATAGAAGCGTGCATAGACATCAAGGAGAAAGGATCACATCTGAATAGAATACACCGCCTTGTTTACAACCTGCAAAAAGTGCATATTGTTCTGTTTATTAAAAAACAAGTCATTGCGACATGTCCATATACTCCAAAAGAAAGCAGCGATACCAATTCGACCAAATGCAGCCATAAATCTCTCCGATTTCCCAAAATCAGTCTCTAAAAGATAATATTAAAAGAATTATGAGATACAAATTTTCTACAAATACATTTTTATGAGAAGTGATATTATAATGATCAGGATATTGTTGTGACAATGGTTCATCACCTAACAAA
Source organism: Alopecurus myosuroides (assembly GCA_028641055.1). Classification (NCBI taxonomy): domain Eukaryota; kingdom Viridiplantae; phylum Streptophyta; class Magnoliopsida; order Poales; family Poaceae; genus Alopecurus; species Alopecurus myosuroides. The sequence goes on from CM054059.1 coordinate 135,051,234, forward strand.
GTATCCTCCCAGAATCGAACATTTTGACCATTCCCCAACACGAGCGCACCGCGGGAGAAAAGTTCATGCTTAACCCTCCTAATACCTTTCCAGAAAGGGGAATCAGATTGTTTTGCTTGAACCCGAGATAGAGTTTTGTCACCTAAATATTTTTTAGAGAGAAATTAATGCCACACTCCTGATGTCTACACATTCTTCTATTCTTGTAGACAGTGTTGGGCCTCCAAGTGCAGAGGTTTGTAGAACAGCAACAATTTTCTCTTAAGTGGATCACCCAAGGTTCATCGAACTCAGGGAGGTAGAGGTCAAAGATATCCCTCTCAAGCAACCCTGCAATTAAAATACAAGAAGTCTCTTGTGTCCCCAACACACCCAATATACTTGTCAGGTATGTTGGTGCACTAGTTCGGCGAAGAGATAGTGAAATGCGAGTAATATGGATGGTTATAAGTAATAATAGCAATCTGAAATAAATATGGCAGCAAGCAAACATGTAGCAGAACAGGCGGAAAATGATGTTTCAATGCTTGGAAACAAGGCATAGGGATCCTACTTTCACTAGTGGACACTCTCAACAATGATCACATATTGAATAAGTAAATATCTTCTCTTCACTATGCTACTCTTAACCCTCTCCGGTTGGATAACGAACACTAATCATTGCATAGGGCTGCAAAAAATCATTCCTTAAAGTAAGCATTCCCATGTCTAGTTAACCCCACGCTGTCACTATGAGCTCCCTAGAAGGTACTAGACAAACACCACAATTCATAGAGGAGACACACATGAAATGCACACTATCACCTTCACACCGCGGGACAAGGTGACTCCAAAGTTCATATTAATAAAACACTTGAGTAGCACAATATGAAGAGTAACATCTACTTATTCAACTAGATTACAAAGCTCACGATCACATATAGATCACACCATGGGAGAGAGAGAGATGAACCACATAGCTACCGGTAGAGCCCTTAGCCTCGGGGGAGAACTACTCCCTCCTCATCATAGGAGAAAGCAACGACGATGGAGATGGTGGTAGAGTCGATGGATATGGCTTCCGGGGGAACTTCCCCTTCCCGGCAGGGTGCCAGAACAGAGATCTGTCCCCCCCCCCCCAAAACTTGGGTTGACGACGGCGGCGGCTGCGGAAGGTTTCGTGGAATTTCGCCGATCCTGTTAGGGTTTTCGGGAGGAAGGCCTTAAATAGGCGAAAGGGCAATGTCGGTGGGCCACCAGGGTGGCCTCACCAACCCCAGGCGCGGCCAAGGGGGGTCGCGCCTGGCCATGGTGAGGGCCCCCTGGTGGCCGTCTTCGACTCCTCTTCGGACTTCTGGATGCTTCTAGGTAAAATAGAAACTTCGGGATTCGTGGGGTCCAATTCCGACATTATTTCCAGAACAACTTTTCTAAAATAAAAAAACAGCAGAAAACAGGGAACTGACACTTGGCATCTTGTTATTAGTTTAGTCCCGTAAAACGTGTAAAAATTCTATAAAGAAGGGAGAAAACATGTAGCAATTGGCATAATATCAACATGGAACATCAGAAATTATAGATACGTAGGAGACGTATCAACTCCTTCACCATTTAACAATTTGAAAAGCCATTTACTTAACAAGCACATGTTTTTAACTTCTAACACCTCAATTCCCAAACCCCCTTGGTCTTTTGGGCGACATGAAGGGTTTGTTGCATAGAAAAAAAATTCCTACGCGAGATAAACCCGAAGGGCCAAGATCTAATCTAGGAGATGAAAGGAAACGGGGAGAAAAAGTCTTATGGATAACATACCCTCAAAGACACAAAGCGTTATGAGATAAAATCTCGTTGGTGATGTAGTCGTACTCACATCAATCTCAAGATCACAAAGATGAGCGCTGCAATCCGGCAGCGCTTCCGCACTCAGTTACACGTACAGCTCGATGACGACCTCCATTCCCTCGATCCAGCAGGGCAGGGGAAGTAGAGGATCCCTCGGAACTCCAGCAGCACGTCAGCGTGGTGTGGTGAAAAAAACATTGTTCAGGGCTTCGCCAAGCAGACGAACAAGTGGTGGAGCAGCGGGAGGAGGGAGAAAGAGATGACACAAGTGTGTGTGTGTGGGGTGGGGGGAGAGGGAGCTCCCACCCCTCCTTATATAGGAGGGGAAGGAAGCCACAAGTTTTTGGGTGTCTCCACCTCTCCCTCATCATGTGAGTGGAGTCTCCACTCAACCCACTCATTCTTCCATTAATTCCCACTCAAAATCCCAAGGGTTTTCTTTAATAAATAAATAAAACAATTTTATTTGTTTATTTTAATATTTGTTAATTCCATTAACAAACATTAACATATAACCCCTTGAGTTAGTTATTAAATATATTAACAACCATTTGACAAGAATCCCCTTGAACTATTTCAAAATTACCCGAAACAATTTCGGTGTTGTCCAAACTTTTCTCCGATATTCCGTATCCACTCAAACGTGTCATCGAACCTTAGGTGTGTCACCCTACGGTTCGTGAATAATGGAGACATGATTGAGACACCTCTCCGATCAATAGTCAACAGCGGGACCTGGAGATCCTTGATGACTCCTACACATTCAATGATGAATCTAATGATCGTGTGTAACATCCCTGTTTTGCTAACATTAGGGTGTGTGGTGTTGTGTCATCTCATACATGCATGGAAACAAAAATTTAAACCACGTTTAACCCAATTTAAAACTTGAATTTAAATGTTTGAGAAAATACCACAAATAGTACTTAATATGGGTTCCAAAATTTTGTATTGAAAAATATTTCAAATTCACCAAAGCAAAACATGGTTTTGTTGAAAATTTCATAAGATTTCCAAAATGTATTTTTGCCAAATTTTATATCTGCAAAAAGGACCATTAAAACATCTGTTTAGGTGTTGTTTTAAAAGCTTCAGGGGCTTCCTTGTAATTTTCACACCAGCCAGGGGGTTATGGGGAAAATCCCCTTTGTCTTCAACCTCTTCCATTAGGAGCACCTGCGTGTCCTCCATGCCGCCATCGATGCCACGCACCTGTGTGCTTCCCTCCTCGCATGGATAAGGGCAAGGAGATGCCGTGCTGCTCCTCTCTCCCTCGACCTCACCAAGTTCTCCTCTATGTCCCCGTGGAGCCACACGAGTTGGGACGACAGGGAGGAGCCGAATTGGGCCCTTCTTCCCGAAGTACGGCCGCCGGCCGCCAGGCTCGATGCCGCCGCCTCCAACCTTCCCTCGCCACCCCGACCACTCCGTGAGCTCCACCGCGCCATGGTGAGCTTCCTGGTGCCCTCCATCTTCTCCCTAACCCTTTGTACCGCCCCGGTGCCGTGCACCACCGCCGGCCGCCGGCGGACCTCGTCACCGAAGAGCTTTCCGGCGACCATATGGTCACCGGTTGCCACCCCTAGACTCCCCACGAGATTCTCTCCCTCGTGGTGTAGTTTAATTTTCAAATGGCACACGAATTGGATCAATTTCGAGTGCATCTGTGAAGTTCAGAGGAGGGTGATGTCATGGTGACATCATAATGATGTCATAACCCCCTCTGTTTAATAATTCTAGAAAATGGTTTATTTTATAAAATCAATAAGTAATGTTTTATAATTCAGAAAAATAAAAGTGAGGTACTAAAATGTTCATAAAAATGTAATCTACCCAAATATATCATTTTCATATATGTTTGACAAATTTCAAAAATGAGCATTATTTAATGCTGTTTAAATCTTTTAAAATAGAGAAAATAAGTTTTTATTCAATAAAATTAGAAAATTAAAAGTTATATACCAAAATACTCAAAATGACAAATGCAACCTGTTTATGATGTTTTCGAACCCCTTTGAGCAATAAAAATGGTACCTACTTTCATAATTGCCGAAGTGCCCCTCCGGGGTCTATTTCGGGCTAATTTCAATAAAACTGCATACCTGCCATACAAACCCTAGCAACCCATCAAACATGTTTAGAGATTTATTTAAGTGCATTAACTTGCTCATGCATACATATTGCGCATTGCATCGATGCCATGTGTTGATTGTTGTTTTTCTTGTTTCGGTGTTTGTTCCCCCTCGATAGAACGTGACTCCGAAGAGAAGGCCAACAAATCCAATGGAGAATACTTGAACTTAACCGACAAGTCAAGCACTTATTCCTGAAGACTTTATCTGGTTTTCTTGAAGCAAGGCAAGCATAACCTCTTATCTGCCCATATATGATTTCGAAAGACTTTTGATTCTCGTACATTGCATCCGATTCCAATGTATCTTGTGTTAGTAGTTAGAGTTCTTCTATACCATGCATAGCCTACTTATCCTGATCCACTACTCCTAGCAGCCATAGGTTTGATTGTGTTCTTCGTCAAAGCCTTAATTATGTTGTGCTTAGTCATACATGCTTGTTATCTCTGCTCCATCCGGTTGATGAATCAGAGTTGCGAATGAATCTAGTATGATAGGATGTTGTGGAAAGTTAAGAGATACTTGATTAAGATGACTTAAAGGTGTGGATGACGAGACCACAGAGGGTCTGTGGTGGTTGTCTCGTTCATGCCCCTAGGAGCGAGTTCTCGTCTTCGAGCCAAGACTGAGCGTGCATCTACAAGGGGCTTAGATTCCCCTCGATCTCAACTTGCCTAGCTTGTTCCATGAGTTGCCTAGTTCAGGAGTTCCATTTGAATTTGCGGGGATATTAAAAACGTTTGCAAAACTAGGACGTGGTGGTGCAACAGCCTGTGGCGAGACAGTAGTTGAAGCACCGCTCACAACGATAGAGACCCGGCAGGAGATGGCCACTCCCTATTGGCGGTCCATCTCTACTCGGAGCGACTCATGGAATAGGCGAAGCAAGGGAAAGGTCGTGGTCGACCTTTATCTGCCGGCACTTCCCGGAATAGTGCTAATGATCTGGCATTAAGAGTTGGTTGGTACGTGTGGTTAAAGTTGTACACCCCTGCAGGGTTAAATCTTTTCGAAAAGTCGTGTCCGCGGTTAAGGATGACTTGGTGACGGATTCTGTGATCATAGATAACTTGAACGGAATGACTAAAACTTGCTGACAACGAATGAAGGATGCCTCCTCGGAGATGCCGAGAGGGGTTACCTTGTAGCATGAGATAGTGTGGAACAATTGGAGGAGGTGATCTTTCAAGCACGAGGTGCTGAGATGTTTTGGTGGATTAAAAAGATGATGATATCAGTAGTTGAGTAGCTTTCTCATCTGTTTTCAAAATACTCCATGAGACGTGCTATTCCTCCCTCAACTTGGAAAACAAAGATGGCTTTACGCAAAATAACCTTCATAACTCTTTTAAAAGAAGAAGATATATAATAGGTTAACTAAATCTTGTTGAGTACCTCTCGTACTCATGTTTGCTTCAACTTGGTTCAGGTGGAGTTTATCAGTTCGGTGGTGTTTCGACGTGGACATCGACGAGTAGTTTGGGGTTCCCAGGTAGCAGCCTGGAATCTATGGGCTGGGACGTCGCCTTATGTTGCGGCCTCTTAGGACTTATTGGTTCTTGTTGGTTAGCAACATAATTTGCCTTTCGTTGTCTGATGTAATGTTGGGTCGTGTGACCTCTGTTTGTAAAGCTATACTCTAGTAACACCTGTTTAATACAACTTTCATGTCTAGAGTGCTGCTTTGATCGGTTGTTGGTTTCGAGCTCATTGTTATACAGTTTTGGCTATGCCTGCATAGTTGTCGCAGTCGAGGGGTTGTGGAGCCGATGATCCATGTCCGAGCCCGCTTGTCAAAGATATTCGGCCTGGGGCGAGGTAACCCCAGTAACCCTCGATTGTTGTTGCACTTTCTGGACACATAGCAGCTCTGTATAACTTTGGTCCCGTTCCTTCAGTTTCATCCGACTCGTGGACGCTTGGGTATACATATCTGGTTATGACTAGCATGGACACAAGGAGTAGTAGGTCGGGGATCCGGACTGCGTGCCGATGAATCCGGTCTGCCTGCCGTTGTTTGTTGCGGCCGGGGCTGGTAACCCTGAAGCCCTTGTGAGTCTATTTCTAGGAGCACATGACAGTTTGTATATCTCTGGGTTCGGGGTCTGACAAGAGTTGGTATCAGAGCAGGACTGCCTGTAGCAAAACCTTATTGCTTGGTCGATGTTGAGTCTAGAGTTTCTGAAAACTATTTTGAAACTTCAAATGGTTGTGAAAACCTTCTTAGGATTCTTTTTACTCCTTATCTGGTATCGCTCTAACTCTGGGTCACCTTACCTGTTTTGATTTGAAAAGGTTTTGCTATCTCTTCTAGTCATTCAAAACTTAGGTCCCTTCTTTGGCAAGGACGTCTTTTACCCAAGTTGACCTAGTGTTAAATTTTATAGAGTCGTGTGTGTTTCATACTTTGTTATCTCTTAAACTGGGAGATTTCCTTTCAATCATAATCTCTCATATTTGTGTGGATTCCACATTATCAAGTTCTAAAAGTCTCAAATCGTGAACCTCGAGATTCGTTTCATCTCGAAAGTATCCCTTGTCTTTTGCTCAAATTCTTCCGGAGCTATGTTTTTCTTTTGATAGATACTTCGTGATTGCTATTCGTAGTGTTTTTCAAGGCACTAAGATATCAGTTATTTCTTTCTCTAAGTTTATAATCTTTGGACTTGAAACGAAGGTCCCGGAATGTGCTAAGTTGCGGTGAGTTGAGTCATGTGGTTTCTTAACCATGTAATGCTCATGCTATCAGTACATGATGCTGACCTTTAATCCAAGTTCTGTTTCTTTGGATCTTGAGGAATCTATTCCACCTCAGGGTGTCTAGGAAATTCCAACTCTCATATCCATAGGTTTTCTTTGGAATCAAAAGGAGTCACAACAAGAGTATTCTTCATGATTCTCATATCTTTGGTTTGATTCAGCTATACCTATCTTTCTGCATGGGTTCTACAAATGAGTAATACCTGCGCATTCAACGTGATCTCATGATTATTCTGAGCACGTCTCTACTCTTTAGTTACTTTCCGAACTTCGTCCATTGATTGGAAGCCAAGTTGCATATGTGTGTTGGATAATCCAATGCATTTGCTCTTGTTTTCCGTCAGAACTTTCCACCTTGGAATGTCAGGAGAAACAAACTCCAGTACCTCGTTCATTTCTAGGACCAGGTCAAAGTTTTGTAATTCGCAGATTAAAGAAGTTTCATAAGCTTCTGTTCTGTTCCACCTTCGAGTATCACACTCTTTTATATCAAGAGGCCGTGCTGAGTTTCATGGCCTTGATGATGAAGTGATGCTCATACACGCCTTCACTTACTTTCCTCCAAGCTTGAATGCTCGAGAATGCGGGGTGTGCATTGAGGTGTGTATCATATATTCTTAGCAATCCTTATTGTTTTGAAAATCTAAGAAACATCTGTATCCTTCTTAGCACTATTGGTCACCCGGTCTCTACTTAAAGTTGACTGTGTTACCAAATCCGTTCATTCCGGTGCACATTCTTGGTCAAAGAGTTAGGTTTATGCCGAAGCTCTCATGTTCATATTGACTGCTTTGAAAAGCAAGACTCCTTTCGAACTTGAGACATTTCGGTGGTTTGTGATATTCTGGATGTCTTTCTATAAGTATCACCAGGTTGTTACCTGACCGTGATGTCTAAACAAGGGGTAGTTTGAACCACTCCTTTCTCCAAGGAACCCTGCTGGATATCCTGGACTAGTTTGGTTGAGCTTAATCACTAACTTGGAGAGTTGAAAGACAAGAGCTCTGCCTAACTTGATCCTTCATTAAGGGATGTCTAGTTCATTTGTATTGAAGCAGGATAGTAACTCCTTAGTGGACATGCTATCATCCTAACAAACATTTGATTTGATTTGGGCTATCGTCAAATCAAGCTCAGATTCAAGGACTATCTCGATGGTGTTTTCACTCATGGTGTTTCTCCCGAGTACACCTTCATATCATGTACTCTGACCAATATTTTGCCTTGTTCCTGGATCATATGAATCCCTCTTCTTGGAGTGTTCTGATAAGCGTGTTGTCGAGCCCATCGATGACATTCCTATTTGTCCAAGTTGCAAGAGGTTCATGTTGAACAATTGGCATTAATGTGGGAAATCTTGAGAACCATCTTTGTGTCATTACGAAGTTTGTGTTCTAGATGTTCGAAGTGACTTTCTCCGGTCCATGTGCTTATGGTGAAAGTTATTGCCATGGACTCGGGTAGAGTTTTCTTGTTCCCTCGGGAATAATCCCAAATCGTTCATGCATGTGTGGACTATTCTTGAGATGGTAGGTTGTTACCTCCATTCCTTGAAAAAGTTTGCATCCACACAAGCCATCTTCTGATCGTTTATGAAAGAGAAAAGTTTAAGAACTTAGTTATCTTTGTATCGTCTTCCCAACAAGGACTCCGATGTGTTTCATTGCAAGTAAACCATGTAGGTGCAACCATCTTTCACAAGATGCTATTACATGAGTTATGCAATCTCGCTCCTCTTTTTGAGTTGACATCATAGTCCATGTCTTGAGAATCCAGCATATGTATCTCGTTGGTAACCGGTGCAACCTCTTTAATCAAACATGTTGAGTCTGAGTTATCAACCCCCTAACCAGAGCTGAATCTCAAGCAGCAACGATGGTTGGTGTTTCCTCAAGGGTATTGAATTAGGTCCATTTTAAAATCCGGCATGGTTGATGTTGTGCTTGTCTCAATTAGCCGAAAGGCCTAATGTCATATCTCCTTGAATCCGTAAAAGCAGCCACTCTCCGTGAGAATTCTTGTGTCGCTCATTCTAACAAGTTTTCCCTTCCCGTTCTTCCAAACCGGAGTTCGAATTTCACTTGATGACCTATAGAAGGCTTGTCATGAGCCTGGTGTCGGTATCTAAAACATCCAGGATAGCTTGGAAGTTGATCTTTCCAGTATCTCTTTGTTGATCCTCCAAACTTTTCTTCCAGTGGAAACAAGTTCATCATGAAAAAAATATCGTGGTGTTTTTCTAACCGTTGTTGATTAGCTTCCTTTTTCAAGTTGATGGTACCTGAAGTTTTAATCATCTCACACATTGTGTGAATTTGTCAGTTACTTCAGCCATGGGATCTTAACCATGTGGTAGATGTATTGCTACGTCCAAACCACATCAGGAACGAGATTCCTTATTCTTTTCGGTGTTTCAATCCTCATTGGTTAATCATATTTATGGTGTGACCAAGAATTCCTCCATAATCACGGTGTTCCAACATCCTTTGGTTACTCATCTTCTTCCGTGAAGTAATATCCCGATCCTTGATAAGGATTTCAAGAAAACTGTTATGGAATGGTTGAAAGTTCCTTCATCTTCCGTGTCCACTCCGAAGAGTGAACATGATCCTGTATCAACTTTTCTCAGAAGCACGAATTACAGTGTTTTCTCGTGTTTTCCCTTCGTCTACGGATATCATGTTGTGATATCCAAGCCAATTCTTCCCATCTTGGTATTCTGCTTCGAAGAAACCTCGATGTCACAAGTTTTCCAACCTTTCTTTTGCAAAAGGATTTAAAGGCTTGTGCGAAGCTCATATTCTAAATCCTTTCAAGAACCATCGTCCACAAACTTGAAACCTTCTCTCAGTTCCCTCCGTTATCTTGATGTGTTTCATGCACGATAACTCAACAGTTCTTTACGAACATTCTTGTCATGAGTTATCCATGAGGTACTCGATCTTCGTGAAGATCAATTCCTTAGAGTTTTTCCCTCTTACCTAAGGTGTAGCCAATCAACACTCGATGCTACGGATCAACCTCTTCAAGAAGAGAACCGTGAGGTTCGAGAAGACCATTGAAAACTGGTGTTCCTTCTTTCCTCTCCTTCGGGAATCTCGGGACGAGATTCTTGTAAGGGGGGTAGATTTGGAACATCCCTGTTTTGCTAACATTAGGGTGTGTGGTGTTGTGTCATCTCATACATGCATGGAAACAAAAATTTAAACCACATTTAACTCAATTTAAAACTTGAATTTAAATGGTTTGAGAAAATACCACAAATAGTACTTAATATGGGTTCCAAAATTTGTATTGAAAAATATTTCAAATTCACCAAAGCAAAACATGGTTTTGTTGAAAATTTCATAAGCTTTCCAAAATGTACTTTTGCCAAATTTTATATCTTCAAAAAGGACCCTTAAAACATCTGTTTAGGTGCTGTTTTAAAAGCTTCAGGGGCTTCCTTTTAATTTTCACACCAGCCAGGGGTTATGGGGAAAATCCCCTTTGTCTTCAACCTCTGCCAGTAGGAGCACCTGCGTGTCCTCCATGCCGCCATCGATGCCAGTCACCTGTGTGCTTCCCTCCTCGCGTGGATAAGGGCAAGGAGATGCCGTGCTGCTCCTCTCTCCCTAGACCTCACTTCCTCCTCTGGCTCGTTCTCTGTATCTCCCCGGAGAGCGAAACCTAACCCTACCGAACGGTCGCCGCGCCACGCCATTGATTCCGGCCGTCCCGGAGCAAACCAAGTGTGCAACGAGCTTCACCAAGTTCTCCTCTATGTCCCTGTGGAGCCACACGAGTTGGGACGACAGGGAGGAGCCGAATCGGGCCCTTCTTCCCGAAGTCCGGCCGCCAGCCGCCAGGCTCGATGTCGCCGCCTCCAACCTTCCCTTGCCACCCCGACCACTCCGTGAGCTCCACCGCGCCATGGTGAGCTTCCTGGTGCCCTCCATCTTCTCCCTAACCCTTTGTACCGCCCCGGTGCCGTGCACCACCGCCGGCCGCCGGCGGACCTCGTCACCGGCGAGCTTTCCGGCGACCATATGGTCACCGGTTGCCACCCCTAGACTCCCCACGAGATTCTCTCCCTCGTGGTGTAGTTTAATTTTCAAATGGCACACGAATTTGATCAATTTCGAGTGCATATGTGAAGTTCAGAGGAGGGTGATGTCACAGTGACATCATAATGATGTCATAACCCCCTCTAGTTAATAATTCCAGAAAATGGTTTATTTTATAAAATCAATAACTAATGTTTTATAATTCAGAAAAATAAATGTGAGGTACTAAAATGTTCATAAAAATGTAATCTATCCAAATATATCATTTTCATATATGTTTGAGAAAGTTCAAAAATGAGCATTATTTAATGCTGTTTAAATCTTTTAAAATAGAGAAAATAAGTTTTTATACAGTAAAATTAGAAAATTAAAAGTTATATACCAAAATTCTCAAAATGACAAATGCAACCTGTTTATGATGTTTTCGAACCCCTTTGAGCAATAAAAATGGTACCTACTTTCATAATTGCCGAAGTGCCCCTCCGGGGTCTATTTTGGGCTAATTTCAATAAAACTGCAAACCTGCCATACAAACCCTAGCAACCCATCAAACATGTTTAGAGATTTATTTAAGTGCATTAACTTGCTCATGCATACATATTGCGCATTGCATCGATGCCATGCGTTGATTGTTGTTTTTCTTGTTTCGGTGTCTGTTCCCCCTCGGTAGAACGTGACTCCGAAGAGAAGCCCAACAAATCCAATGGAGAATACTTGATCTTAACCGACAAGTCAAGCACTTATTCCTGAAGACTTTATCTGGTTTTCTTGAAGCAAGGCAAGCATAACCTCTTATCTGCCCATATGTGATTTCGAAAGACTTTTGATTCTCGTACATTGCATCCGATTCCAATGTATCTTGTGTTAGTAGTTAGAGTTCTCCTATACCATGCATAGCCTACTTATCCAGATCCACTACTCCTAGCTGCCATAGGTTTGATTGTGTTCTTCGCCAAAGCCTTAATTATGCTGTGCTTAGTCATACATGCTTGTTATCTCTGCTCCATCCGGTTGATGAATCAGAGTTGCGAATGAATCTAGTATGATAGGATGTTGTGGAAAGTTAAGAGATACTTGATTAAGATGACTTAAAGGTGTGGATGACGAGACCACAGAGGATCTGTGGTGGTTGTCTCGTTCATGCTCCTAGGAGCGAGTTCTCGTCTTCGAGCCAAGACTGAGCGTGCATCCACACGGGGCTTAGATTCCCCTCGATCTCAACTTGCCTATCTTGTTACATGAGTTGCCTAGTTCAGGAGTTCCATTTGAATTTGCGGGGATATTAAAAACGTTTGCAAAACTAGGACGTGGCGGTGCAACAGCCTTTGGCGAGACAGTAGTTGAAGCACCGCTCACAACGATAGAGACCCGGCAGGAGATGGCCACTCCCTATTGGCGGTCCATCTCTACTCGGAGCGACTCATGGAATAGGCGAAGCAAGGGAAAGGTCGTGGTCGACCTTTATCTGCCGGCACTTCCCGGAATAGTGCTAATGATCTGGCATTAAGAGTTGGTTGGTACGTGTGGTTAAAGTTGTACACCCCTGCAGGGTTAAATCTTTTCGAAAAGCCGTGTCCGCGGTTAAGGACGACTTGCTGACGGATTCTGTGATCATAGATAACTTGAACGGAATGACTAAAACTTGCTGACAACAAATGAAGGATGCCTCCTCGGAGATGCCGAGAGGGGTTACCTTGTAGCATGAGATAGTGTGGAACAATTGGAGGAGGTGATCTTTCAAGCACGAGGTGCTGGGATGTTTTGGTGGATTAAAAAGATGATGATATCAGTAGTTGAGTAGCTTTCTCATCTGTTTTCAAAATACTCCATGAGACGTGCTATTCCTCCCTCAACATGGAAAACAAAGATGGCTTTACGCAAAATAACCTTCATAACTCTTTTTAAAAGAAGCAGATATATAATAGGTTAACTAAATCTTGTTGAGTACCTCCCGTACTCATGTTTGCTTCAACTTGGTTCAGGTGGAGTTTATCAGTTCGGTGGTGTTTCGACGTGGACATCGACGAGTAGTTTGGGGTTCCCAGGTAGCAGCCTGGAATCTATGGGCTGGGACGTCGCCTTAGGTTGCGGCCTCTTAGGCCTTATTGGTTCTTGTTGGTTAGCAACATAATTTGCCTTTCGTTGTCTGATGTAATGTTGGGTCGTGTGACCTCTGTTTGTAAAGCTATACTCTAGTAACACCTATTTAATACAACTTTCATGTCTAGAGTGCTGCTTTGATCGGTTGTTGGTTTCGAGCTCATTGTTATACAGTTTTGGCGATGCCTGCATAGTTGTCGCAGTCGAGGGGTTGTGGAGCCGATGATCCATGTCCGAGCCCGCCTGCCAAAGATATTCGGCCTGGGGCGAGGTAACCCCAGTAACCCTCGATTGTTGTTGCACTTTCTGGACATATAGCAGCTCTGTATAACTTTGGTCCCGTTCCTTCAGTTTCATCCGACTCGTGGATGCTTGGGTATACATATCTGTAACACCTGGGGTGTTTACCCTAAGTTAGAAAATTGGTTGTTTTTCTTTTTTTTTGCATTGCATCACATGCATCATAAGCATTGCACTCTGTATCCAAAACAACTCAAAAGTTCAAACCAATTTAAACTTTCAAACATGTCCAAATTTCCAATTTAAAAATTGCAACTAAACAACTCAAATTGTTTCCAATAGTTTTGAAGTTGTCTTATTTAAATTGCTTGTTAATAAAATTCCCTTTTATTAACACCCAAATGGTAATTTCAAATACAAATCAAATTCATCCATGCTTGGCATGTTTCAAATGTGGGTTTAAAAATTAAATTCTTGCAAACAATTAAATTCAATAAGGTTTCATAATTGTTTGAGTTTATTGAATAAAATTGTTTAACAATCAAATCCTTGTAAATCCTAACTGAAATCCAAATAGCAATTTTAAACCTTTTGGCCATTTCAAATTTTTGGAAATAATGTTATCATGCCTTGACCTTGTTGTTTTGTAAATCACTAAAAAATGATTTCATAAAACTAAAACCCTCACACCTATTTCTATCCCTATCCTTTTCTTTTCTACAAAAAAAAAAGAGAAGAACAAAAGAAATAAAAAGAAAAGGTGAGCTGTGGGGAGGCAGGCCAGCCCACCAGCAGTTCCCCTCTTCCCCCAGCCCACCAAACCACCTAAGCCCAGCTCCCCTCTGTATCTTTTTGGCCCGGTACCCCTTCGAGGAGATCGTCTTCCTCCTGCTGGCGTCACAGCAGTACGACCTCCTCCACCACCGTGTGATCCCCGCTCCCCCCCTCCGATGCCCTGCCGTACGAGCTCGGCCTCCATAAAACCCTCCTCTCCCCCTCGCCCTAGCCCCCTACCCCCTCTCCCATCCTCCTCCCGCCGCCTCCTCTCTTTTTCTCTGCGTCCCCAAGCCGTCGCGCACACGGTCGTCTCCACTGCCCTCCCATGGCGCCGCCGCTCTCCACCACCTCAGCTCCTTCCTCCATGTCTAGGAGGTGGTCGGAGGTCCACTCCGCCGATTCCCAACCTCGATGACGCTCATCTCCCTCTCTATCCCCGGGAAACGAGCCCGTCCCGAGCGCGCTCTGCCACGCCATGGCAGCCATGAGTGGAGCTCGGTGCCCCGGTGATGCACAAGGCCTCGAGTTCTTCCACTTCGCCAGGAGATCGTGTTCGTCTACGTGAAGCCCAAGGACCCCGGAGCCGGACCCGGGACTGCACCGAAGCGCCGCGCCGTCCTCGACCACTCGATGACCGTCCGTGAGGAGCACCACCAGAGCGCCGCCGTCTCCTCCTCCGTTCCGTCTACACGGTCATCCTCGAGCTGTACCACGACGCCAGCTGCCCCCCGGTGAGCCACCGCACCTACTAGACATCCTCCCTGCCCCATCCGCTTCCAGGTCTTGAAGAACCAGCACAGCTGCTGCCGATCGTGATCGCCGTGGTGCTGTAGATCGATGTCTGCATTTGTTCTATCGAAGTTCAGTTAGCGCCGATAACATACAACATATTTTGTCAGTTCTGTATAGTTTCACAAACAGAGCAGCAGCCCATCTGGCCAGCGCATCGCGCGCGCTACCGCGAGGGAGCGGGATCGAGTCCCAGCGGTAGCAATTCCCTGGCTTTTGCCATTTATTTCCACGCAGACCCCCAGGCCCACCTGTCAATGACCCCCTCTGCCACCTCACACTCCACACACGCCACTGTGGCACCACGCTGGCCGTGGCCCACTGTCAGCCAGCGTGGGTGGCCCTGCCCCTGTAAAAAATTCCCTGTTCTGTTTCTTTTAAATGGAAATTTGAAACTAAATTTTGTACAATTAATATCTCCTCCAATTTTAGCTTCAAATTGCACAAATAAAATATGCATCCCAATCAGAAAATCCTGTACTTTTCAAATATGCATTTTGTTTTCTGTTTTGGATAAATAAAATTAATGCAATTACTTAATGCTTTAATTAAATCATTTAAATGGTGAAATTCATAACTTGCTCAATTAAATTCCAATTTCAACAAATAAAATATGTTTTCCACTCAAAATGAAACCACCTTTCTGAATATAAACTTTGTTTTGCAATTTGGACCATTAAAATTAATGTCATTTAAAAATGCCTTAATTAATTAATTAAAAGTCCTAATTAATAACTTTCACATGCTTGCTCCAAATTA
The DNA here is from genome assembly GCA_028641055.1 of Alopecurus myosuroides. Taxonomy (NCBI): domain Eukaryota; kingdom Viridiplantae; phylum Streptophyta; class Magnoliopsida; order Poales; family Poaceae; genus Alopecurus; species Alopecurus myosuroides. The sequence goes on from CM054059.1 coordinate 135,066,661, forward strand.
AATACTCAAAACATGAAATCCATCCAAAATTAAATGCCACACTTGAATATCAACTTTGTTTTCTGGTTTGCAACATTTAAATTGGATATTTGCTTCTCCTCTTAATTAATGCATTTAAATTGGTAATATGCTTAACTAAATCATTTAAAATTGTTTCCTAACAAATAAAATAGGTTTTCCATCCAAAATTCAATGTTCTTTCTGTTTATAAAATAATATCCTAGTTTTCTATAATTAAAAGTGGTGCACAAATTAATGCTTTACTTGAACCATTTAAAATGTAATAATTCATAACTAAATAATTACAATTCCAAAAATGACAAATGAATTACCAACTTGAAGCTAAACTTGTTTTCTTGCTGTTTTCATGTTGCATCTTGCCATTTAATCACTTGAACATAAAGTTTGCTATTAGTTTACTAACATTAACTATGTATGCACCATGGACTTCGCCATATGCATCTCAAATGCATATGGGTTCATTTAAATTGATTCCTTATGTCAACTAGTTTATCTTTGATGCATCTTTAAACTTGTCATGCATCCATATCTTGATCATGCTGGATCTTTTGTCGTAGAAGTAATTGTTGCCTCCGGTGTTTGCTCTAGTTCATTCCTTCTTCGCGGATAGGACGTTGAGATGATGTGAGCAACGACAAGTTCTGCTACCTCTACTTGCTCGATTCCAGGCAAGTATACTCACTTGCTACCCGTGTTGCTTTTCCTCACTTGTTACCGAATCTTTCCGTTGTCTTTATGCTAGCCTTATGATTCGATGCTTGTGTCTCGATCCTATCATATGTTTTCCTTGCAGCCATGATATAGCCTTTCCTTCCACTTCCTATTAACTGTTGCATGTTCACCTTGTTGGCCCTCGTGTCGTAGTTGCATGCTTAGTGTTGTTTGCGCTCAAGTCTTGTTGTCCGTCTTATCACCTGTTTAGTTTGATAGTTGGGTTTCAATTCAATCAACAACATGTAAATGTTTTGGGTAATAATAATTTGATGATAAGGCACCGGCAGGAGGCCCGGCGTGTATTTGAGGCCTGCTAGTGTCGACCCTAATTAGGAAAAGGGTCTTGTCTACTGATCCATGATAAGCGCACTAACCGCATGTGGGAAGCGAGTATGGCGCCCCCCTCAACTTGATTCGATTCGCATCTCGTCCAAATCGCCTCATTTAGTTCGGGTTTTCCATTTGCCGCATGCATATGCAGGTGCGAACCCTTGGCGCCAGGGTGGAACTTTTGTAGTCGGCATTTAGGGAGACACGTTCTTAGAGTGCTATGAGGGTCCCCTTTTCTTCGTGGGGCTTGATTAGTCGTGCGCTCAACTGCACGGGGTTCTTTGGGCTTGATGCGGAGAAGAGTTGGGTTGTGTTGAGTGCCTCGCTTGGTGGGTTTGATCCCTGTCGTGGGATAATCACGGCAGACGTTACCAAGGGTAACTCATCTTGGGGCAAGACGACACAGGCGTTTGGGAGAGGGTTTAGCTCAGAGGAAAGCATGATGATATTCGGTCTGGTAGCCGGCAATCAAGTCGCCGAGTCTCCGATCTCAAGATAATAACTCAACTCTCGTATTACACTGGATATTCGATATCAGGCGATATTGCTAGAACTCTTAGATCTCTCCTAACCTAACTTAGGGGCCGATTTATAAAGCACCCAAATCCCCTGGCTTGCCCTCCAAGGAGCACCCTGAATCCTACACGGACACCGCATACAAAACCCTAGCTTTCCTTACCGTAACCCGCAATCCGGGTTACCAGGCCTACGAACTTGGGCCTTCTAGAAGTTCTTTTATCCTTAGCCGGATCTTGCGCAGCGTCCTTTGGGCCGAATTACACCTTGGAGTTGGCCTACCGGGTTATTATCCCTCCATCAGTAGTCCCCAGAATAGCTTGGGCTTCACGAAATTCTCTTTGAAGCGCATGCTATTGCCTACAAAATTATCAAACTTTACAAATTCAATGGAGGCCGGGTTAAATTGCTTTGATAAACAGCTAGGCCTAACTCCACGGTGGCCATATGGTAACCCGGCTTTCTCCAAATCCTTTGCTTAGCCTTCCAGACCAACACCCTGATAAGAACGTTACAGATCCGGCTTACTTTAATCGATAGTTGGCCCTGATGTTGCGGAGGAGATCTCCTTCTTATCTTTGTCCGGATATCTCGTCTAACACTTAAAGCGTATCTCGCAAAATCCGCGCAGATACCCGTTATCCCAAAATTTCTGGCTTCCACCCATTGGAATAGGTTTATCCGCCCGCACCTTATAAATAGATGCCCAGAAGATAACCTAGACCCCAACGTCTCATTCCAACTCCTTTTCCTTCCTCACTTCTCGCGCCCACGCAACACCACCACAGGAATCCCAAGCTCGCCACCAGAGCAAACCGCCGCCGGCCACGTTCGCCCTCGGACCGCTCCGCGCCGCCGTCAAGCTCCGCCACCGCGCCCTCATCCTGCCCATCAGGAGTTACAAAGGGGCATTCAGACCACGCCATCCGCCGCAGTCGCGTTAGACTCCAATCTCTCCCAGTAAGTTTCTTGTATCCATTAATTCAGCCTCGTAATTTTTCGATTTACTCTAGATTGGATCTAGGTCGATCCGCGAGCCGTTTTTCTTGGGGCGCCGGATTAGGTCGCTTAGATGCTTGCTAATTCCTCCAATAGCTTGATTGATGATCACACACCGCTCCCCTACCATTATTAATCATCAATTTCTTCGTAGAATCGTCCGCAAGTTTTCCAATCTAGATCCATTTCATCCCAATTTTCCGCGCACGTCGTTGACACCCGGAAAATCCTCCTCTTCCGGCTCTTTTGCTTGCAGTAGATACATGGGCAATCATCCTTCTTCCTCAAACACTTTTCAATACGCAAGTAACCAATAGTTTCTATAATTATACTTGATACCCGGATACCTTGTAATCTTCACTTCATGGCATGATACCCGGATAATTCTTAGTTTTCATATCTTCTCGATACTCCGTGCATATACTCGGGTAACCCAATATTTCCCAGTCTCATTTCCTGTATCTTTTTTCCTTGTGCTTCGCAGGCTGATCCCATGGCTCCCAAAAAACAAGGGAAGCAGCCGGCCCAGGCAAAGGCAACCCAATCCATATCCGCCAATTGGGGGCGATCCACGGTCACGAAGGCCAAACTGGAAGGGCTGGCCGAGTTGGGGGTTCTCCCCTCTCAGAAGGACATTCACTGGAGGGCGCCGGGTGACGAGACCCGGCCCACACCCGCCAAAGACGAGGTAATCTGCTTCATAGAGCACGTGGCCCGGGGATTCCGTCCTCCGGGTCACCCTTTCTTTCGAGAGATCCTAAGCCATTATGGCCTCCGGGTATTCGACATAGGGCCTAACTCTATGTTGAATATTACCCACTTCATTGTTCTGTCCGAGTCATACTTGTGCACTCCGCCAAATTTGGCTCTCTTTATTGAACTCTTCCAGTGCAAGCCGTGCCGCGAAAGCGGTGACGGGGCACTTCTTACTTGCGGCGGGGTATCCATCCAACGCCGCAAGAACTCACTAATGCCAACCCTCAATCTGAATTCCCACGTCAAACACTGGCAATTATCCTTCTTTTACTGCCACGACACCTCCCCAGACGGTGAGAAGAAACTGCCGGGCTACTCGGAGGGCCTCCTCGACCTTTCCGAGTCGTTCAATGCTTTCGCCCCCGACTCGGACAGGGAGGCGATCCAACCTTCACTGGCTAAGATAGCCGTCCTCTCAGACCAAGGCCTTCTTGGGCTCAATTTAGTGAAAACTTGGGTTGATTTCCGGATCCAACCCAATTCTATCCGCACCAAACTGATGTGCGAGTATTCGGGGCACACCACGGACGCGCTCTGATATTCCACCAAGAGCTTTGCGACCGGCGATACCAACAAAACCATCAAGGGCTTCTTGACGGAAAAGTTGGAGGTGATAAAGAACATCACCGGGTTACCTCCGTTCACTCGGGAAAACCCGGCTCCAGCAGTAAGACCCGATACTCACAAATTTATTTCCACACTTCGACTTGATACAGCTTCTAATTCTTACTTTTATCTTTTTGTCTTAGGCTGATGATCCTTTCTGGAGAGTTGCAACCTCCCCTTCTACCAAAGACCCGGAAGAAGAAGACGAGCCGACTGATGATGATGAAGGTGTTTATCCGGATCTTGTGTCGTCTTCACTCGCATTATTTTCCTCCCATTTTAAATTTTTTCCCAATGATACATACTCGGCTCGCAGGGCTAGAGGACGAAGATGAAAAGGGTGAGGACGACCCGGATGCTACCGAATCTGATCAAGAAGCAACAGTTGGGGCCAAGAGGAAGGCCAGAGGGGTGGTGTCCAAGGTTCCTTTCTCTTCTATATCCTCTGAACCTTACTCCTTCGATACCATGCATAGGCTTAACCAACAGTTGTCACACTCGTCACACTTGAGGGATCCTCTCCCAGCCAAACGTAGGGTGACCCGGAGTTCTCCGGGTAACGATCCCCTTAACCCGGGCATCTCCACCTCCCCAGCCCACCAGGCCGGTACTCCTCCACCTCAACCCTCCAAATCTCCTCAGCGTCATCCATCTCCCAATCACCCACGCGCTGGGCAATTCCAGGTCCCGCTATCGGTCCCTTTGACGACTTCATCTGCTTCCAGCAGCGAACTCCCGCCGGATTACGCTGTGAATGCCGGGTAAGCCTCCGCTGCACGATACCCTTTCATACCTGATAACTTTCAGCCATTATTACTAACTGCTTCTCTCTTTTTTCCTTAGCGCCCAAATCACCGTTAGCGACCCGGAGAACATAGAAACAGAGAACCGGGGGACGGAGGGGCCGACTGATAACGCGAACGCTGCGGCTGGCGATGAGGCTGAAGACGGCCAAGAACAAGACCCCTTTAATGACCCGGCTCATCAGGAAGCCGGGTCTCCAAAATCATCCGAAGAAATGGATGAGGAGATCGAGGTCCTGGAGACGAAGACGGGTTCCCCTAACCCGGATACCCAGACGGTCCGGGTCTCGACCCCAAGGTCGGGAAAAGTTCTTCGGCCAGACGACCAATCTGCTGGCCCTTCTGGTGTTCGCCCCGAAGATATGACATTCGCCCAAATGCTTAGTGCTCTTCACACCTTGAGGGCCGATGAAGAAAACATCCTGGAAGCTTTAATAGCAAAACATGAGGTAAGTCCGAATAACCTTGCTTGTATCTTGCCTAGTCCCCAAGTTCCGAGTAAACTTATTAATAATTTGCTTGGAACTTCGTGGTATGGCCGACTAATCCTTCTTTCTGTCTCCACTCAGGCTTTCGTGGCCCAATCTGAGAAGAAATTGGCGAAGGCCGCCAAACGCATTGAGAAGGAGACGACTCTACGCGAGGCAGCTGAAGCTGAAGCTCGGAGGAGCGGGAAGATCACAAGGAAGTATAGGAAGAGGGCTCACGCAACAGAGGACAAGCTGACGACACTTTCTATTCAGATTGCCGATACCTATCGTGCAGCAACTGGTACAATCCTTGACTTTAGTAATTAAGACCCGGATTCTCCTTTGGATAAATAGCCGGATCTCCTTACTCATTGCTTTTCTTGTTTTCTACAGGCCCGGATGATACGATCCCTGATGAAGATGATATTGCTAAGCTGAAGACCATTAAGGATACTGTCCGGCAGCTCTGCGCCGGAATCGGATGGATCCTTGATGAACTGCGACTGCCGGGTGTTGGACCAGGTAACATGAAAAAGCTGCTGGATGTCTGCTCCACCATTCCCGAGTGGATTTGGCATTGGAAACGCTCTTCATGCCGGGTTGGGGTAACCCGGGGGCTCGCACTGGCTAAAGCTTATCTTCCTAAGCTAGAGCCGGCCAAGCTTATGGGCGGGTTTCCAGAATTTAACCAAGACGGGTCTAAGTTCTTACCGAAGAATTTCAAGGCCATCCAGAAGGAAGTTCGTCACCCGGCCAGTGTGATTGCTGACAGACTGGATGTCGACTCTATCCTCCCTGCCTATGATGCTGATGACAAGGTGGTTAAGGCGGATCGTCCCAAGCCATTTGATATGCTTGCCCGATGGAAGGAGGAAGCTGCTAAGTTGAGGGAGGAAGCCGCCAAAAAGAAGGCTGAAGCCGACTCTGCGCCCGCTACCTCCACACCAGTCGTTCCTCCTCCTGCGCGAGCCGGCACTGCTGATCCGGGTGCTGCTGCTACCACAGGTGATGGCAAGGGCAAGGCGAAGATGGACGCCGCAGCCCAGAACGCCGAGTGATACCTGCTACTTGATGCCACTTCATATGCGTCAGTCGACCGATGTGTCGTTTAAAACAATTATTTTTGGATGGTGCGCCTGTGCACCTTTGATACTATTTGCCGAAGTTTGTAATGCACTCTAAATTCTTGATACTCCTCGTGCCTATTCTGGCCTTTTGGATAAGTTTAAATTTATCTACTTTTGAACCCATTTTGATGGGGGGATAGTAACCCGGTAGGCCCACTTCAAGATATAATCCGGCCCGAGGTGTGCTGAGCGATACCCGGCTAGGGGTAAAGAGATTACCGGAAGGCCCAAAGGCTTGTGAGATTCGTAACCCGGATTGTGGGCTGCGATAAGGAAAGTTAGGGTTTGTATGTGGAGTTCGAGTAGGACTCAAGATGTGCCTTGAAGGGCAAGTTAGGGGTGTACGGGTGCTTTATAAACCGGCCCCTAGGTTTAGTTTGCCAGAGATTCAAGTCATAGTTGTAACACCTGTTATCGAGTATCCAGCATAATTCATATTGAGATCCGGCGAGTTATTTTCCGGTTCTTAGATCGCTTTTCGCCATGTCTTCCTTCGAGCTAAACCATCTCCCGAATACCTGTGTCGACTTGCCCCAAGATCAGTTACCCCCGGTAACATCTGCCGTGATTATCCCACGACAGTTGGCGCCCACCGTGGGGCCTGCGTCCAAAGGTGTTTACATCACGGGAGAAGCTCGGAAGAGCATGAAGAACCTCATCGTCGGAGAAATCTACGTCAACAGCAAAGGAGAGAAGATGGTAGACGATTCTGGCTGGGGGCCAGAGTTGGATCACCTCGAAACCGGATCCATCGTGACAGTCGGCAGCGTCAACGTCTTCGTCGGTGTGGTATGTACTTCCAGTTCGAGTTGTGATAATATTGGATCTGATTCTGTGTCAGGAGAAGACATGTATGTCCGATCGGAAAAAGAAGAGTCGATTGGAACAACGGGTCAGATAGAGAGGGAGGATGATACCGAGTCTATACGGGATTTGTCGGAGGATCGATATGAAAGGGAAAACAGCGAGGAAGAACAGTACGAATCTACACCGGGCATCATGCGCCGGGTTGCAGTCTATGCGGCTCCCGCGACCAACCTCAATCAAGAAAACGCGGCCGCGGCGCCAGCCGCGGCGGCTCAGGCAGCGGCCCAGCAGCAAGGTGCAGTTGACCCAGTCTTGGTCCAGGTCGATGGAGAGTCGGCATCTGTCACCAGTCGCCCAGCAGACGAGGAGCGACACGCAAATATGTTTGGGTTCCAAGCAAACCGGACACCGGGGGCGGGCCCCTCAAACCCGCGTCACCCGGCTCTGTTTGATAATAATTTGATTTTGGACCCCACAGTCTTGGCCACAGTTATTACCCCAGAAAACGCGGCAGAGCGTGTAAGAGATCTGGACGTGGCTCGTCGTGCATTGGAGCAGCAAAGAAGGCAAGTGGAAGCAGAAAGGCAGGGGATGGTCACGCGGCAGCGCGAATTGGATGACCGAGAGACCCGGCTCCGGGAGGAAACGACAAGGATGCACCAAAGGCACCGAACTATGCTGCCGGCAACAGGAGGGGTTATTAACCCGACTGCCCTGGTGTTCACGCCTCAAGATCAGCCGATTCCACCGACGAACCAAGGGACCATACCGCGACCGTCAACGGGAGCACATCCGGTAAACGCGCCAGCCGGGTTACCTTTGCCACAGACGGGGGCGACAGCCGGCAATACCATGCCGCCACCGCCATCACGATTCCGCACACCAGCAGGTCATTACAACAATCCCATGGACAACGTGTACGCAGCAACGCTCGCATTAAACCAGATTCCTGTGGGAGACTCGCCTCATGCGGAAGGAACCCGACGAGCAATCGATCTGCTACACACCGCGGTAGCACAGCAAGCCAATTATCCGGATCATAGAAGCGGAATGCATGGGACGCCGTACGCCAGTCAGCAACAGGGCAATGTCCAAGCAAGTGCGGCACGACGAAGGGAAGAGCAGCAGCAAATGCCGCCTCCACCGCGTATCCAGACAGTACCAGTAGTATCAGCAGCGCAGGCGGTGGTGGACAGTTCCAGGGCCAGAAGAGCCGGGGCCGGATCTGCTGGGCACGAATTGCCAGTGGCGCCGCACCTCGAGGCACCCCCAGCCGGGTCACGCGCCTCCCGAGTAAGACCACCCCCAACCACCCTGGCGGGACCCAAGTGCCTCTCGGACGATATCAGAGCAGAACCTTACCCGGAGAAGTTCAAAGAACCGGGGAAAGTAGTAAATTATGAGCCAACAATGGATCCAGAAACGTGGCTGAGCAGCTACGAGATGGCGATGTCAATTCGCAACGCATCCGAGAACCTCCAAGCCAAATTCATGTACTTAATGATGTCAGAAGGAGCAGCAAAGTTATGGTTCACCAATTTACCGGAAAAGTCGATCAAATCGTGGGAGGAGTTAAAGACCGCGTTTATCAAGCACTTTCATGGAACATGCAGAAAGTTATTTACTATTGATGATTTAGAAAGATGCGTTCAGAGGAAAGGAGAGTCAGCACGCAGCTGGGTGCGCCGGGTTATGGAGATACTCCACTCGTCTACAGATATCCAGCCTAAGGACGCGCTACAAGCTATGGCAAAAACATGTAAGTATGTTCCTTTAGTACAAAAGCTAACTCGCATGAAATCTAGTAGGAACGCAGCGGAGGTTACGATGGGAGAGCTAATGGATGCGTGCAACAAACACGCGGCAACGGATACCACAGAGGAGGAAGTTGATGACAAGAAAGCAAAAGCAAACACAAGCAGCAGTGGGAAAACCGGCAATGTATCGGCGCCAAACAATAATGGAAACAGCCAGAACAAACGACCGTTTGAAGGGAATTCCGAGTTTGTAGCCAACACGGAGGCCGGGTCTTCAAGACCTAGATCCGAAGGAAATTTTAATACTGGAAATCACAATGGGGGACACTACCAAGGACCGCCAAGACCAAGCAACAGTTGGGACATATTTAGGATGGCATGCCCGAAGCATAGCAGGAACGGCAAGCCGGCCAATCATTCACTGGAGCAATGTGCCGACTTACAAAGGTGAAACAACGAGGAAGTGAACAGAGCCATGCGAGGTGCCGGCCGAGGAGGAGGCCCGGGCCTAGGTGGAAATTTGGGCAACGGGCCGCCCCCAGCTGGCAACCCGCCAGCTGGAAATCAAGGTAACAATCAAGGAGGAGCGGGAGGTTTTCAAGCTAACCCCAAACAGCTGGGTCAGTATCATGTGCACACTACGGGAGGCTCTAACAAGGATAAGAAGATACTGAAACAAGCAGTTAATTCGGTCTCCTCCGCTGTTCCAAGATATCTGAGGTGGTCAGAACAAGAGGTAACATGGAGCAGGAAGGATCACCCGGACAGAGTTGACCACCCGGGGGTCTTAGCTTTGGTAGTGGCACCACAGGTCAACGGCTACGAACTGAAAAAAGTCTTGATGGATGGAGGAAGCAGTATCAATATCCTGTACTGGGAAACTTTTCTGCGTATGGGCTTAAAGGAATCGCAGCTACAAAAGAGTACAACAGTTTTTCACGGGATAGTGCCGGGTCACTCGGCATGCCCTGAAGGAAAGGTGGCACTGGAAGTAGCTTTTGGAGAGTCAAGGGACAACTACCGAGTCGAGTGGCTTACCTTCGAGGTAGTAAAGTTGCGCAGCCCTTATCATGCATTGTTTGGAAGGCCGGCTTATGCCAAGTTCATGGCGAGACCGTGTTATGTGTACCTACAGCTGAAAATCCCGGGTCCCAAGAAGACCATTACAATACACGGAAATCGAGATATAGCAGCTGAATGTGATGAGGGAGACGCGGCAATGGCCGAGCAAGCCTGCAGGAAGGAAGAGCTCAAACATTACCGTTCTCAGGTAGACCTAGAAGAGAGGACAACGCCAAAAAAGCCAACTCCTGAGGGGGACAAGGCAAAAGTTAGGGCAGAACAAAACCCTAAGATGGTAGGCTTCATCAGGAGCGATACTTTCAAAACTCCTAGCAGGGAAGAAGAAGACGTACCGCCATCCGCAGCTGATCACGTTTCAAGGACGATATACCCGGATTGGCTAGCAAATCCGGTACTCATTATGAAAGGGCATAGCAAGTGGAGAATGTGCATTGGCCGTACCAACGCGAGGCCGACTCTCGAGAATAACTAAAGCAGTGTAATGGGCGGCAGGTTTCATACGCACTCTTTTCCTATCCAGGGTACCTAAGGGGACTGGAAGGTTTTTAATGAGGCGGCCTGCTGATTCAAAAAAGAAATTTTTATCAATAAAAGAAGATGGTCTCGAGTCGTATCATGGTCTTTGCTTCAGTTACAAGTAAGTAATGCTTGTTATTATCAATACGTCAATATCATCAAAATACGTCACGTGCATATAGGTCTTCGGGGATTGGTGTGCTTAAATAAGTAATCACAAACCCGGAGACCCGGCCTCGATGCCTATGAGTTATGAGGGCTGATTACTCGAAAAAACGGGTACGGCTGCAATCTTATAACTGGACAAAGGAGCCAAATTTCTTGATTATTCTTACTTAAGCTCGATGTGACTCGCGCTAAAGTGGCATGATCTGTTCACTTACGATTACAATCAAACTATGCAGCCCAATGGGACTTGCTTGACCCTGTTTTTCGTATAGATGTAACAGCATGGTATCCACGCGAAAGCCGGCTTACAGTACAAGATAATCAAAAGGGTCATCTAAACCACAAGTCCATGCAGAGTATAAGGCTCAAATAGCCGGAAACTCAACAAGTATTAAGCATGACTTCAGTATTTATGTGAATAGCTATCGGTTTCCAGCCTGGTAAAGAGCAGTTTGTCATCTGAGAAAGGCCACGCGCCCCTAGCTCGTACTTTGGGTCATGGGGACTGGGGACTTCGAGACAGAAACAAACTGCTTAACTACTACAGCTCGTAAACCTTAGTTCCGAGCCTTGGGGACTTAAAGAAAAGTCCGTCTATCAAAACCTATGATACTCGGTTAGCCGAGTCTCAAAAGGGAATCAAAAGCAAGAATTCAAAGTATCGAGAATAAGCTTACATTTAACACAAGGATCGAGATTATCAAAAGCCGGGAGAGGCAAGGAGTTATCACAAGTTAAACAAGCGCAAAGTCATAACATCAGTATCAATGTTGCACAGGCGCATCGCTAAACATCATATCAGTCTCGAGAAACGCAAAACACTAGGTATCATCCTACTCGGCATCCCGGGGGTGATTCTCCGGGTCTTCGTCTTGGACTTGCTCCTTGGCTTTGCCAGCAGTTTTACTCGGACTCTTCACGTCAGGACGGACAGGCGGAGGAACGGCTGGTGTTGAGGTAGACGGCTTTACGCCTAGTTCGGCCTCTCTCTTCGCAGCCTCTTCTTTCCTCCTGGCCAGGTCAGTCGACCACTTTTCCAGCATATCAAAAGGAGGGGGTGCCTCCACCAGAATAACCTTGCCCTCAGAGTCATATGAGCTCATAATTGTGTTTAGATCCATTTTATCTGCCAAAGTTGTGGCCGAGTGACGTACCGAAGATTGTATAGCTTTGAAGTCCTGGGGTTTAAACTTAGACCCGTCAGCCTTGAATTCCGGGAACCCGGATACTACCTTGGCCGGGTCAAGCTTAGGAAAATAAGCCTTCGCCAGCGTCAAAGCCCGGGTCATCCCAATCCGGCAAGACGAACGCTTCAATATTTCAATCCATCCAGGCGCTGTGGACAAGGCCTGCATGAGATTTTCTTCGCCCGGGTATACCTCCGAAGGCCACTTTATAGCATCCAGCAAAAGTTTCGTGCCGGCAAAAAATGTCCGGAGCACAGTCTTCAGAGTTTTAGCCTGAGTAACGGTGTTCTCCTCCGGAGCAGCAAGGTTAGCACCTGCAATCGAAACACACAAAAGCATATCAGTAATATTGGTTATTACAGCGGCAAGATAGAGATACGCAAGTTAATCGCAAATAGCAAACTTACTTAGCAAGATACGGTAAGTGTCCGTAATCTGAGTCGACAGGTTATTCAGCGAGGATTGGGCAGCATTGTATTTGTTCTTGTATTTGGAGACATCTTTTTTCAAAGTCTTTATCTCCGCTTCAAGGGTTTCCCTGCGCTTTGTTTCCGCAAGCAAGAGCTGCTCAGTTTTAAGTAGTGTTTCATCCGACTGAGTTATCTCCGCCTGCAAAGAGTGAGTGCAACTGTAAGCCGGATATCGCGAGAACATTTCCTTCTGAGAAAATGATTACAGAAGATTATTATGCGAAGTACCGAGAATAATTACAGAAAATTATGCTCGGAACTTGGGGACTGGATGTATAGTAAGAAGTGTCAAATAAGATTACCTGATGTGCTGCAGCCATACGCTCTAGGACATTTCCTTCCGAAGCTTTCATGGCGAGAAGAGCGCTCATTAGCTGGTTAAAATCAGCGTTATCCGAGTTAGATGACTCGGGTACCTGGAAAGTGGGAAAAGGAGCTTTTTTTGTAACAGGAGGTGGCACCCGGGTCATCCGAATGTCGGAGTCTGGTCCCCCTCCCGCGCTCGAAGCTGCTCCCTTCTCCTTCTCGCCTGCGTGCGAAGCGATTGGATACCCGGCGTCATGCCTAGCTGGCTCCGGTGGCGACGCTTGCTCGTCGCCAGCCGTGGTGAAGGCATCATCAGCCGGCTCGTTCTCGACCCGGACCTTAGCCTCGGTGTCCTCCTGGTCGCTACTAACAACCGTGGCTCTGAAGAAGGTGCGAAGGCACAATTAATCTTTGGTTATGAAAAAAGGCGATAAAAGCTCGGTATAATATCAGGAAAAGGCGCTTACCCGGTGTTCACCGGGAAGTCCGAAGGAAAGCCGCTGCTAGATCCGGAAGATACTGAAAAATGCCAAGCAAGGTTTGAGATTATGTTGCGAAGGAATGTCCGGAAAGGGTTTTTATTTACGATATAAATACCAGAGTGTCGAGCCGGGGGCGATGAAGCAACCGGGTTAAGGCCCTCGTTGCCTGGATGGTTCCGGGTTACTCGGCGCCTAGTCGCGGGTGGCTCCTTCATTTATGATCAAAAGGGGTGAAGATGGGGTTAGCCCCGAAATGACGTTATGGGAACAAAAATTAAAGTGCAAGGGAATAAAATAAAAACCTGGAGGGCGATCCTCTGGGATTTCCTTTTGGATCCAGCTTTGGTGGCCGGCTCCGGCTCGTCCTCCTCGCTGGCGGACCCTTCCCAGCCATCTGTCTCTTCTTCCTCGTCTTGGTCCTCTCGTTCTGAAAGGTATTGAAGATATAACATAAGGAAAAAGAGGAGACAGGATATAATGTGTGCAAGGGGGTTAAGTATGCACCTTCGTCCGAGTTAGCGGCGTCATCTTCATCCTCCGCGTCTCCAGAATTGGGAGGGGTATCGACTGTCCAAAAGTCATTATCGGCCTGAGGTGAAGATGCCAGGGTGATGGTTAATATTGAGTCATGAAAAGCGGATAAAGGTAAGCTTGTTAAAATCCAAAATCAAGAGGTAGAAAGCTTACAGCGGGGGCGGGGTTCTCGAGTGTAAAAGGTTCTAACCCGGCTATGTTCCGGATTACCTCGAGCTTCTCTGTTAAAAAACCCTTGATCGTCTTGTTCATGTCATTAGGGGCAAAGGTGCTGGTAGAGTATCGGATCGGGTCCGTGGTTTGACCCGAATATTCACACATCAGCTTCTCACGAATGGAGTTTGGCTGGATGCGGAAGTTAACCCAGGTCTTCACCAAGTTTAGCCCGATGAGGCCTCGGGCTGATAAGATGGAGATCTTAGCCAACGAAGGCAGGATCGCCTCCCTGTCCGAGTCAGATGCGAAGGCATTGAAAGATTCAGAAATGTCAAGCTGACCCTCCGAGTAACCCGGCAACTTCTTCTCGCCGGGTGGGGAGGTGTCCTGGCAGTAGAAGTATGAGAGCTGCCAGTGCTTTACATGAGAATTGAGAGTGAGGGGAGGCATCAAGGAATTCTTGCGGCGCTGGATAGAAACCCCGCCGCAAGTAAGGAGTGCGCCGTCGCCGCTTTCGCGGCACGGCTTGCACTGAAAGAGTTCAACAAAGAGAGCCAGACTTGGCGGAGTGCACAAGTAAGACTCGGAAAGAACGATAAAGTGGGTGATGTTCAGAACGGAGTTTGGGCCTATATCGAAAATACGGAGGTTGTAGTGATCTAGGACGTCACGAAAGAAAGGGTGACCCGGGGGCCTGAAGCCTCGGGTCACGTGTTCGACGAAACATATTACCTCATCCGTTGCTGGAGAAGGCCGGGTTTCGTTGCCTGGTACTCTCCAGTGGATAGATTCCTGGGGAGGAAGGATTCCAAGCTCGACCAACTCCTCCAGCTTGGCCTTGGTAACGGAAGATCTCCCCCAATTGGCTGAAATGGAGTTAGTGGATTTAGTTTTAGCCGGCTGTTTTCCCTGCCTCTTGGGTGCCATGGGGTTGACCTGTTAAAACATCAAAGGGAAGGAGGTGAGAAGCGAAAACTCGGAAATTAATGAATAATCAGTTACCGGTAACTTAAAAATAATCCGGGTATTGCCTTGCCGGATCAAGTGTGATCTGTCCGGGTATCGCATGTTGTTACGGAAGTTGTGAAGTTTTTCCGTAAAGTAAGTGTCGGGGGAAGGTAGAAGGATACCCTTATGTCTATTATCAGCAAGTGAGCCGGAGAAGTGAGATTTTCCGGATGATAAGGACAAGGGCGGAAATTTTTGGTGGCCCGAGCCCAGATGGGAAATCCAATTTCTGTATTTAAGGCCAATCTAATGATACTTAGTGGTAGGGGAGTAAGATAAGCTGCGCATCCTATCTATGGGAGTGGTTATGGTAAACACTAGTAAGTCAATTCGGCAGGGCCCGAGAAATTGCATGCGACTCGATTCAGATCTGATCTAAGGAAAAGCTAAGAGATTGCAAGGTTGGGCTGGAGGATATCAAGAGCTTACCGGAGGAGGTTGAAGTAGGGATTTGCGGAGACAGATGGCGCAAGATTGATGCCCTTTCGCGATTTCCGGCCGGCGAATCGGGGGCTTGGTGGTGGATTTGGGAGCTGGAGTGGGTTGCACGGTGGCGGAGCGCAAGCGACGGCGGATGGGCTCCGGCGATGTGCGTAGGGCTTCCGTGGTGGCACTCCGCGAACTCGAGCTTGAGGAGAAGAGGAGTGGGGGAAATGAGCCGTTAGGGTTGAGTTTGCTCCTTGGGGTCTATTTATAATAGCCCGGGTGGAAAAGCCTAACCTAACGGGCGAAACCCGGGATGTGCGGAGTAATGGTTGGCTATTTTGAAATTTCAAAGACGCGCCTTATGCATAGATCGATATAATCCAGAGTAAAAGGAAGGGGAAATTTCTTTCCTAGTATCAGCGACAGTTATCGAGGAAGATGTGAAATCATCGAGTTTCCTATTAAGACTCAGGTCTGGAAGATTGAGGGAGAGCCTTTGAGGGGAAGCCGGGTTGCTACCTGATCCCCTTGGTGCTAATCCCAGCCGTTTGTCAGCATATTGTATCTTGATCTTTATGTGTTCTTGTATCCAATATTTCTGCAGGGAATAGCCAGCACTTCGAAGAGTAAATCTTGGAAGCCCAGGCTATTCTGGGGACTACTGATGGGGGGATAGTAACCCGGTAGGCCCACTTCAAGATATAATCCGGCCCGAGGTGTGCTGAGCGATACCCGGCTAGGGGTAAAGAGATTACCGGAAGGCCCAAAGGCTTGTGAGATTCGTAACCCGGATTGTGGGCTGCGATAAGGAAAGTTAGGGTTTGTATGTGGAGTTCGAGTAGGACTCAAGATGTGCCTTGAAGGGCAAGTTAGGGGTGTACGGGTGCTTTATAAACCGGCCCCTAGGTTTAGTTTGCCAGAGATTCAAGTCATAGTTGTAACACCTGTTATCGAGTATCCAGCATAATTCATATTGAGATCCGGCGAGTTATTTTCCGGTTCTTAGATCGCTTTTCGCCATGTCTTCCTTCGAGCTAAACCATCTCCCGAATACCTGTGTCGACTTGCCCCAAGATCAGTTACCCCCGGTAACATCTGCCGTGATTATCCCACGACACATTTGTTCTTAATATCCGACTTTCTTTATTTTTCCTTTTGTGAGATTCGGTTTCCGAGTTTCATGGGTGTTGAAGAGCGGACTTGCTTCTAAGTCCCCAAGTCCCCAAGACTCGGATGTTTGGGTTTTTTGAGCCTTAGCAACTAAGCAACTTTTTCTTTTTCAAAATCCCGAGTCCCCAAGACCCGAAGTTCCGAGTCTGGGATACGCGGTCTTTTAAAGAGAACAAATTGTTTGCTGCTAAGCCAAAACCTAGAGCCGTTTCACATAGGTTTTGAAGTTATGCTTAATAATCGTTGAGTTTCCGGCTTTTAGCCCTGTACTCTGCATAACTTGTGGTTTATATGACCCTTTTGACTATCTTGTACTGTAAGCCGGCTTTCGCATGGATATCATGTTGTTACATCTATACGAAAACAGGGTCAGGCAAGTCCCATTGGGCTTCATGGCTGATTGTAATCGTAAGCGAGCAAATCATGCCATTTTAGTGCGAGTCACATCGAGCTTAAGTAAGTAAAGTCAAGAAAATTTGGCTCCTTTGTCCGGTTATAAGATTGCAGCCGTACTCGTTTGCGAGTAATCGGCCCTTATAACTCATAGGCATCAAGGCCGGGTCTTTGAGTTTGTAACTGTGCTATTCAAACAATCAGCCCCCAAGACCTAGATATATGCAACATACTAAGCCTGAAGAACATAAGAATAACCACCTATTTACTTGATATGAAAAAATTAGGTCAGCAGGCCGCCTCATTAAAAACCTATCCAGTCCCCGAGGGTACCCTAGGTAGGGAAAGAGTGCGTCTGAAACCTGCTGCCTGTTACATCGTGCAATTCCACTTGCCAATATGGTCTATACTAAGTATAGTAGGGACGTAGCTGAGCCACGTTCCATGGTCTGTCTCTTTCTTGCATAGATGAAGTGGTGCGAGCGGTGTCGTTAACTGTAGCCGACTCTTCCCTTGCATCTATCAAGTAATATGATCCATTATGCAGATTCCGGCTTATGATGAACGGTCCTTCCCATGGTGGTGATAACTTGTGTTTCCCTTCGTTTGACTGTACCAGGCGCAGAACCAGGTCTCCTTCCTGGAAGACCCGGGTTTTCACGCGCCGGCTATGATACCTCCGTAAATGTTGCTGGTATATGGCTGATCTTTCCAGGGCTTGTTCCCTTTGTTCTTCTAACATATCTACGGCGTCCTGCCGGGTATTCTCGTTCTCCACCTCGACGTAAGCTGATACTCGAGGTGAATCATGAATAATATCACTCGGTAACACCGCTTCCGCACCATAGACCATGAAGAATGGTGTCATCTGAGTAGATCTGTTAGGTGTAGTGTTGATACCCCAAACCACGGAAGGTAGTTCTTCAACCCATGCATCGGCAGCCCTGATACAAGGGACTCGCAGTCGTGGTTTTAATCCGCGAAGCAACTCTTGGTTTCCCCTCTCCACTTGTCCATTGGCCTGAGGATGAGCCACTGATGCTACGTCAAGCCGGATTCCATTGTTGCCACAGAACTTCTCCATCTCGCCAAGGGACATGTTGGTTCCATTGTCGGTAATTATGCTGTGTGGATACCCGAACCGATAGATAATTCTTTTCAGGAACTTGACTGCTGTAGCTGCTTCACAATTTGTAACTGGCATAACCTCAATCCACTTGGTAAACTTATCAATAGCCACTAAAAGATGTGTCTTCTTGCAAGGTTACATGTGAAAGGGACCAACCATGTCCATACCCCAGACAGCGAACGGCCAAGTTAACGGGATGGTCCGTAATTCCATAGTCGGCACGTGGGTTTGGCGAGCGTACCTTTGACATCCGTCACACCTTGCCACTAAGTGCTCCGCATCTGCTAGAGCCGTGAGCCAGAAGAATCCATGTCGATAAGCTTTGGCCACAAGGGATCTTGTGGATGCATGATGCCCACAATCACCTTCATGAATTTCCTTGAGAATCTGTCGGCCTTCTTCTGGTGCTACGCAGCGCAAAAAGACTCCTGCTGCACTTCTCTTGTATAACTCCCCATTGATGATAGAATATCCCTTTGCTCGCCTCAAAATTTGCCTTGCTAACACCTCCTGCTGTGGTAACTCGCCTCGTGATAGGTAGGCCAAAAACGGTTCTGTCCACTCGGGAACAGCGCGTACAGTGGCCACGAGCTTCAAATTCGGGTCTTGATTTGCCAGTTCTTCTTCAGACTCGGTTTTAACTGATGGTCGCCATAATTCATCCAGGAAAACGTTGGGTGGAACCGGCTCTCTGCGCGAGCCGAGTCTAGCGAGGGCGTCTGCTGCCTCATTCTTTCTTCTGTCTATGTGCTCCACCTCATACCCGGAAAAACATCCTGCAACCCTATCAACCTCTCTGCGGTATGCTGCCATAGTTGCGTCCTTTCTATCCCAAGTTCCTGATACCTGCTGTACCACAAGGTCCGAATCTCCAAAGCATCGTATCCTCTTAATGTTCATCTCCTTGGCTACCTTTAAGCCATGCAATAGGGCCTCATATTCGGCCACATTGTTGGAACAATCAAAGTGAATCTGTAGTACGTAACTCAATTTGTCTCCTTTGGGCGATGTTAGCACCACTCCGGCTCCTGATCCCTCGTATTGCTTTGACCCATCAAAGTGCATGATCCAAGACTCGGAACTTGGAGCCATGGTGGTCATGCCTGTGTGTGTCCAATCATTAACGAAATCAACCAAAGCTTGAGATTTGATTACTGACCTGGGCTCGTAGTTGATGTGATAATCCCCCATCTCTATCGCCCATTTGGCTATTCTTCCTGTCGCATCCGAGTTTCTGATGATATCCGACATTGGTATTGAACTAACCACTGTTATGGGGTGTTCTTGGAAATACGGCTTCAATTTCCGGCTGGCCATGAAGACCCCGAAAACCAGCTTTTGCCAATGAGGATAGCGTTGTTTTGCCTCTGATAATACCTCGCTGACGTAATAGACCGGTCTCTGGACCGGGTAACCTTTCCCATCCTCTTTACGCTCCGCAACAACTACTGCACTGACGGCTCGGGGGCCAGCTGCTACGTATAGCAACATAGGTTCTTTAGGACCCGGGGCCGCTAGTACTGGTGCTTCAGATAACTGCTTTTTTAGTGCTTCAAACGCCTCATCCGCCTCTTGATCCCATACGAATTTATCGGATTTCCTCCATTGCCGGTACAATGGTATTGCTTTCTCTCCGAGCCTGGATATGAATCGGCTCAAGGCTGCTACGCAGCCCGTGAGTTTTTGAACATGCTTCAAATTTTCCGGCTTTTTCAGACTCTGGATAGCTTTGATTTTGTCCGGGTTTGCCTCAATTCCTCTCTCAGAAACGATAAAGCCGAGTAATTTCCCGGCTGGAACTCCAAATACGCACTTTGTCGGGTTAAGCTTCATCTGATACCTCCTCAAGTTCTTGAACGTCTCCTTTAGATCATCGATAAATGTCTCCGCCTTCCTGGTCTTGATAACCACATCATCCACATAAGCGTGGACGTTGCGTCCAATTTGGCCCTCGAAGCACTTCTGAATACACCGTTGATAAGTTGCGCCAGCGTTCTTCAATCCAAATGTCATGGTTTTGTAACAAAAGACCCCAAAAGGGGTTATAAATGATGTTTTCTCCCAATCCTCCCTCTTAAGCTTAATCTGATGATACCCGGAGTATGCGTCCAGAAAGCATAATAGGTCACTTCCAGCTACTGCGTCTATGATCTGATCTATCCTTGGTAGTGCGAACGGATCCTTTGGGCAATGCTTGTTGAGACTTGTAAAATCGATGCACATCCTCCACTCATTGGTCTTTTTCATCACGAGAACCGGATTTGCTAACCAATCCGAGTGAAATACTTCCATGATAAAGCCGGCTGTCAACAGCCGAGCAATTTCTTCTCCTATAGCTTTCCTTCTTTCCTCATTCAACTTCCTCAAGCCCTGCTTCACAGGCCTGGACTTGGGATCTACGTGCAAACTGTGCTCTGCCAACTCTGTAGGGATACCCGGCATGTCGCTAGGCGTCCAGGCGAATACGTCCGCATTCGAACGAATAAACTCCACAAGTGCCTTCTCCTGCTCGCTGTCCAAGTTAGATCCTATAGTAAATTGCTTAGTGGGATCACCTTCAACAAAAGCTATCATCTTGGTGTCCTGTGCTGCCTTGAATTTTGCTCTCTCGTCCTCGGTATTCGGCCTTTTCAATGCTGTTCTGTTATCCGGGTCTACTTGATACCGATAATACTTGAGTTCCTCTTTTTTGCAAGCTTGCTCGGCCATTACTGAATCTCCTTCATCGCACTCTGCTGCTATATCCCGGCTTCCATGTATGGTAATGGTATGCCTAGGACCCGGTATTTTTAACTGTAGGTACACATAACACGGCCTAGCCATGAACTTAACATAAGCCGGCATTCCGAATAGCGCGTGATAAGGACTGCGCAATTTGACCACCTCGAAGGTGAGCCACTCAACTCGATAATTATCCTTTGATTCTCCAAAAGCTACCTCCAATGCGATTTTCCCTCGGGGCACGCTGAGTGACCCGGCACTATCCCATGAAAGATTGTTGAACTTTTTTGTAGCTGAGATTCCTTGAGACCCATGCGTAAAAAGATTTCCCAATACAGAATATTGATACTGCTCCCGCCATCCATCAGGACCTTTTCCAACTCGTAACCATTGACCTGTGGTGCAACTACCAATGCTAAGACTCCCGGGTGTTCTATCCTTTCCGGGTGATCTCTTCTGCTCCATGTTACCTCTTGTTCTGACCATCTCAGGTATCCCGGGACAGCCGAGGAAACCAAGTTTACCGCTTGCTTCAGTATCTTTTTGTCCCTGTTTGAAGTTCCTGTAGTATGCACATGATATTGTCCTTTTAAACCAGATGTACGTACCATACCGATGAAGATGCTAATCTGGCTGATTGTCACGATAGATCCGGATTCGAGGTGATCCGACTCTGGCCCCCAGCCGGAATCGTCCACCATCTTCTCTTCTTCGTGGTCGGTGTAGATCTCGCCGATGACTAAATTCTCCATGTTCTTCCGAGCTTCTCCCGTGATGTAAACACCTTTGGACGCAGGCCCCACGGTGGGCGCCAACTGTCGTGGGATAATCACGGCAGACGTTACCAGGGGTAACTCATCTTGGGGCAAGACGACACAGGCGTTTGGGAGAGGGTTTTAGCTCCGAGGAAAGCATGATGATATTCGATCTGGTAGCCAGCAATCAAGTCGCCGAGTCTCCGATCTCAAGATAATAACTCAACTCTCGTATTACACTGGATATTCGATATCAGGCGATATTGCTAGAACTCTTAGATCTCTCCTAACCTAACTTAGGGGCCGGTTTATAAAGCACCCGAACCCCCTGGCTTGCCCTCCAAGGAGCACCCTGAATCCTACCCGGACACCGCATACAAAACCCTAGCTTTCCTTACCGTAACCCGCAATCCGGGTTACCAGGCCTACGAACTTGGGCCTTCTAGAAGTTCTTTTATCCTTAGCCGGATCTTGCGCAGCGTCCTTTGGGCCGAATTACACCTTGGAGTTGGCCTACCGGGTTATTATCCCTCCATCAATCCCCGTCTGGCGGGATACTCTTACGTGTACGGCCAAATTGGTGCATCCCTGCAGGGTTAAATCTTCTCGAGAAGCCGTGTTGTCCGCGGTTATGGATGACTTGGTGAAAGTGCTGGCTAACAAGTACTCAGACTACTTACACTTAACGATAATAACTTGATTAGTAATATAGATTACCTCCACTATAAAAATGAATGTCACCTTAATCAACCGTGTGAGTTTCCTTGGGTTGCTTCCTTAGTAGGGGGTAACATTGGATGGGTATTGTTTGGTGAGTAGTTTTAGTTGGTTCTGATACGCTCTCTTATCCCTCTCTAATAGCCGGAAGTTGTAGCGCGTCTCTCTAGTTGTTAGTGCTGCCCGCTGCCGCTTCTTTGCAATAATCCCTTCCTTTCCGTTGTACCCAAAGTATTTGTATCTTGTGATGATATGGTTACGCTGGTATCTTGTGAGTATGACTTGCCAGTACTTAACCGTACTGACCCACGAATCTGTTTCGTGGCTGCATATTCAACATTGCAGTCAACAGGTTTGAAGTCTGACGACATTAGCTTGGGAATCCCTCCGGCTTGGCCTGGGCAGGGATTGGACGCTCTCGGTTATCTTCAGGACTCTTAGTCCAATTTGTATCTTGTCCGTAGTCGGACGCTATGTTGTTTCTTCCGCTGTTATTTGGATCTTTGTATTGTATCAGTTGTACCCTTGACTAGTTTGAGTCCTCTTGTATATATCTCTTCTGTTGTTGTTGTGGATTATTCGTGAACTGTTGTAATGTTATCACCAGTGGCAACCTGGAATCGGTTATTATGCGGATTTGGCGGAAATGCTGAAATCTGCATAGTGCCCGATCTCGGGGCGTCACAAATGGTATCAGAGCATGGTTTCCGATTCCCGATATTGTTTCGATACGAATGGTTATCGAAGCAACGGGTCCGCAAAGCCTGTAGGATAACCTCGCTAACGGTCGTGTTTCTAGAATGTCAAAAACTATTTCTGCTAAACTATTTTGGAAACATCTCAATAGGATTCTTGTTTTCTCCTTATCTCTATTCTATTTCTCCTCCTACCTTATTTGTTTTGGAGTCTCCCCTCTTGTCTACCTTTCAAAGTGTTAGGATCCTACGTGGGTGAACGTTTTCTGAGCCTTTAACCTAATAGGTTCGATCATCGGAAGATTCCTGGTGGAAGAACACCGTCGTCACTCCGAGCAAGAATCCCTTGTTAGTGGTGTCGAGGAGATCAGCTGGAAGCATGAAGAATCGATAGTCGAACTTCTTTCCCCTCCCGGGTTAGCAGGTGGATTGCGAGGGCGCAATCCCTTGTTAGTGGTGTCGTCTGTAACACCTGGGGTGTTTACCCTAAGTTAGAAAATTGGTTGTTTTTCTTTTTTTTGCATTGCATCACATGCATCATAAGCATTGCACTCTGTTTCCAAAACAACTCAAAAGTTCAAACCAATTTAAACTTTCAAACATGTCCAAATTTCCAATTTAAAAATTGCAACTAAACAACTCAAATTGTTTCCAATAGTTTTGAAGTTGTCTTATTTAAATTGCTTGTTAATAAAATTCCCTTTTATTAACACCCAAATGGTAATTTCAAATACAAATCAAATTCATCCATGCTTGGCTTGTCAAATGTGGGTTTAAAAATTAAATTCTTGCAAACAATTAAATTCAATAAGGTTTCATAATTGTTTGAGTTTATTGAATAAAATTGTTTAACAATCAAATCCTTGTAAATCCTAATTGAAATCCAAATAGCAATTTTAAACCTTTTGGCCATTTCAAATTTTTGGAAATAATGTTATCATGCCTTGACCTTGTTGTTTTGTAAATCACTAAAAAATGATTTCATAAAACTAAAACCCTCACACCTATTTCTATCCATATCCTTTTCTTTTCTACAAAAAAAAAGGGAAGAACAAAAGAAATAAAAAGAAAAGGTGAGCTGTGGGGAGGCAGGCCAGCCCACCAGCCATTCCCCTCTTCCCCCAGCCCACCAAACCACCTAAGCCCAGCTCCCCTCTGTATCTTTTTGGCCCGGTACCCCTTCGAGGAGATCGTCTTCCTCCTGCTGGCGTCACAGCAGTACGACCTCCTCCACCACCGTGTGATCCCCGCTACCCCCTCCGATGCCCTGCAGTACGAGCTCGGCCTCCATAAAACCCTCCTCTCCCCCTCGCCCTAGCCCCCTACCCGCTCTCCCATCTTCCTCCCGCCGCCTCCTCTCTTTTTCTCTGCGTCCCCAAGCCGTCGCGCACACGGCCGTCTCCACTGCCCTCCCATGGCGCCGCCGCTGTCCACCACCTCAGCTCCTTCCTCCATGTCTAGGAGGTGGTCGGAGGTCCACTCCGCCGATTCCCAACCTCGGTGATGCTCATCTCCCTCTCTATCCCCGGGAAACGAGCCCGTCCCGAGCGCGCTCTGCCACGCCATGGCAGCCATGAGTGGAGCTCGGTGCCCCGGTGATGCACAAGGCCTCGAGTTCTTCCACTTCGCCAGGAGATCGTGTCCGTCTACGTGAAGCCCAAGGACCCCGGAGCCGGACCCGGGACTGCACCGAAGCGCCGCGCCGTCCTCGACCACTCGATGACCGTCCGTGAGGAGCACCACCAGAGCGCCGCCGTCTCCTCCTCCGTTCCGTCTACACGGTCATCCTCGAGCTGTACCACGACGCCAGCTGCCCCCCGGTGAGCCACCACACCTACTAGACATCCTCCCTGCCCCATCCGCTTCCAGGTCGTGGAAGAACCAGCACAGCTGCTGCCGATCGTGATCGCCGTGGTGCTGTAGATCGATGTCTGCATTTGTTCTGTCGAAGTTCAGTTAGCGTCGATAACATACAACATCTTTTGTCAGTTCTGTATAGTTTCACAAACAGAGCAGCAGCCCATCTGGCCAGCGCATCGCGCGCGCTACCGTGAGGGCGCGGGATCGAGTCCCAGCGGTAGCAATTCCCTGGCTTTTGCCATTTATTTCCACGCAGACCCCCAGGCCCACCTGTCAATGACCCCCTCTGCCACCTCACACTCCACACACGCCACTGTGGCACCACGCTGGCCGTGGCCCACTGTCAGCCAGCGTGGGTGGCCCTGCCCCTGTAAAAAATTCCCTGTTCTGTTTCTTTTAAATGGAAATTTGAAACTAAATTTTGTACAATTAATATCTCCTCCAATTTTAGCTTCAAATTGCACAAATAAAATATGCATCCCAATCAGAAAATCCGTACTTTTCAAATATGCATTTTGTTTTCTGTTTTGGATAAATAAAATTAATGCAATTACTTAATGCTTTAATTAAATCATTTAAATGGTGAAATTCATAACTTGCTCAATTAAATTCCAATTTCAACAAATAAAATATGTTTTCCACTCAAAATGAAACCACCTTTCTGAATATCAACTTTGTTTTGCAATTTGGACCATTAAAATTAATGTCATTTAAAAATGCCTTAATTAATTAATTAAAAGTCCTAATTAATAACTTTCACATGCTTGCTCCAAATTAAATACTCAAAACATGAAATCCATCCAAAATTAAATGCCACACTTGAATATCAACTTTGTTTTCTGGTTTGCAACATTTAAATTGGATATTTGCTTCACCTCTTAATTAATGCATTTAAATTGGTAATATGCTTAACTAAATCATTTAAAATTGTTTCCTAACAAATAAAATAGGTTTTCCATCCAAAATTCAATGTTCTTTCTGTTTATAAAATAATATCCTAGTTTTCTATAATTAAAAGTGGTGCACAAATTAATGCTTTACTTGAACCATTTAAAATGTAATAATTCATAACTAAATAATTACAATTCCAAAAATGACAAATGAATTACCAACTTGAAGCTAAACTTGTTTTCTTGCTGTTTTCATGTTGCATCTTGTCATTTAATCACTTGAACATAAAGTTTTCTATTAGTTTACTAACATTAACTATGTATGCACCATGGACTTCGCCATATGCATCTCAAATGCATATGGGTTCATTTAAATTGATTCCTTATGTCAACTAGTTTATCTTTGATGCATCTTTAAACTTGTCATGCATCCATATCTTGATCATGCTGGATCTTTTGCCGTAGAAGTAATTGTTGCCTCCGGTGTTTGCTCTAGTTCGTTGCTTCTTCGCGGATAGGACGTTGAGATGATGTGAGCAACGACAAGTTCTGCTACCTCTACTTGCTGGATTCCAGGCAAGTATACTCACTTGCTACCCGTGTTGCTTTTCCTCACTTGTTACCGATTCTTTCCGTTGTCTTTATGCCAGCCTTATGATTCGATGCTTGTGTCTCGATCCTATCATATGTTTTCCTTGCAGCCATGATATAGCCTTTCCTTCCACTTCCTATTAACTGTTGCTTTTTCACGTTGTTGGCCCTCGTGTCGTAGTTGCATGCTTCGTGTTGTTTGCGCTCAAGTCTTGTTGTCCGTCTTATCACCTGTTTAGTTTGATAGTTGGGTTTCAATTCAATCAACAACATGTAAATGTTTTGGGTAATAATAATTGGATGATAAGGCACCGGCAGGAGGCCCGGCGTGGTTTTGAAGCCTGCTAGTGTCGACCCTAATTAGGAAAAGGGTCTTGTCTACTGATCCATGATGAGCGCACTAACCGCATGTGGGAAGCGAGTATGGGCGCCCCCCTCAACTTGATTCGATTCGCATCTCGTCCAAATCGCCTCATTTAGTTCGGGTTTTCCATTTGCCGCATGCATATGCAGGTGCGAACCCTTGGCGCCAGGGTGGAACTTTTGTAGTCGGCATTTAGGGAGACACGTTCTTAGAGTGCTATGAGGGTCCCCTTTTCTTCGTGGGGCTTGATTAGTCGTGCGCTCAACTGCACGGGGTTCTTTGGGCTTGATGCGGAGAAGAGTTGGGTTGTGTTGAGTGCCTCGCTTGGTGGGTTTGATCCCCGTCTGGCGGGATACTCTTACGTGTACGGCCAAATTGGTGCATCCCTGCAGGGTTAAATCTTCTCGAGAAGCCGTGTTGTCCGCGGTTATGGATGACTTGGTGAAAGTGCTGGCTAACAAGTACTCAGACAACTTACACTTAACCATAATAACTTGATTAGTAATATAGATTACCTCCACTATAAAAATGAATGTCACCTTAATCAACCGTGTGAGTTTCCTTGGGTTGCTTCCTTAGTAGGGGGTAACATTGGATGGGTATTGTTTGGTGAGTAGTTGTAGTTGGTTCTGATACGCTCTCTTATCCCTCTCTAATAGCCGAAAGTTGTAGCGCGTCTCTCTAGTTGTTAGTGCTGCCCGCTGCCGCTTCTTTGCAATAATCCCTTCCTTTCCGTTGTACCCAAAGTATTTGTATCTTGTGATGATATGGTTACGCTGGTATCTTGTGAGTATGACTTGCCAGTACTTAACCGTACTGACCCACGAATCCGTTTCGTGGCTGCATATTCAACATTGCAGTCAACAGGTTTGAAGTCTGACGACGTTAGCTTGGGAATCCCTCCGACTTGGCCTGGGCAGGGATTGGAAGCTCTCAGTTATCTTCAGGACTCTTAGTCCAATTTGTATCTTGTCCGTAGTCGGACGCTATGTTGTTTCTTCCGCTGTTATTTGGATCTTTGTATTGTATCAGTTGTATCCTTGACTCGTTTGAGTCCTCTTGTATATATCTCTTCTGTTGTTGTTGTGGATTATTCGTGAACTGTTGTAATGTTATCACCAGTGGCAACCTGGAATCGGTTATTATGCGGATTTGGCGGAAATGCTGAAATCTGCATAGTGCCCGATCTCGGGGCGTCACAATATCTGGTTATGACTAGCATGGACACAAGGAGTAGTAGACTGGGGATCCGGACTGCGTGCCGATGAATCCGGTCTGCCTGCCGTTGTTTGTTGTGGCCGGGGCTGGTAACCCTGAAGCCCTTGTGAGTCCATTGCTAGGAGCACATGACAGTTTGTATATCTTTGGGTTCGGGGTCTGACAAGAGTTGGTATCAGAGCAGGACTGCCTGTAGGAAAACCTTATTGCTTGGTCGATGTTGAGTCTAGAGTTTCTGAAAACTATTTTGAAACTTCAAATGATTGTGAAAACCTTCTTAGGATTCTTTTTACTCCTTATCTGGTATCGCTCTAACTCTGGGTCACCTTACCTGTTTTGTTTTTAAAAGGTTTTGCTATCTCTTCTAGTCATTCAAAACTCATGTGCCTTCTTTGGCAAGGACGGCTTTTACCCAAGTTGACCTAGTGTTAAAGTTTATAGAGTCGTGTGTGTTTCATACTTTGTTATCTCTTAAACTGGGAGATTTCCTTTCAATCATAATCTCTCATATTTGTGTGGATTCCACATTATCAAGTTCTAAAAGTCTCAAATCGTGAACCTCGAGATTCGTTTCATCTCGAAAGTATCCCTTGTCTTTTGCTCAAATTCTTCCGGAGCTATGTTTTTCTTTTGATAGATACTTCGTGATTGCTATTCGTAGTGTTTTTCAAGGCACTAAGATATCAGTTATTTCTTTCTCTAAGTTTATAATCTTTGGACTTGAAACGAAGGTCCCGGAATGTGCTGAGTTGCGGTGAGTTGAGTCATGTGGTTTCTTAACCATGTAATGCTCACGCTATTAGTACAGGTACATGACAGTTTGTATATCTCTGGGTCCGGGGTCTGACATCGTGTGAACCATAAACGTCGTAACTAATTCCCTTTGTATCGCGATATTTTACTTGTCCGAGATCTGATCATTGGTATCAACTGTACCTAGTTCAATCTCGTTACCGACAAGTACTCTTGTACTCGTTCCGTGCTACGGAATCCTTGTGACCTAGTCACATGCTTGCAAGCGATGTCGATGTGATATTACCGAGAGGGCCTAGAGTATATCTCTCCATCATTTGGATGGACAAATCCCACTCTTGATCCATGAGCCTCAACTAATACTTTCCGAATACCCAACGACGCCTTTATAGTCACCCTGTTACGGTGTGACGTTTGATGACATCATATCACTCTTTCGGTGTTAGTGATTGACATGATCTCATGGTCTAAGGATTAGAGTTACTTCCTATGTGTGATATAACAATGTAACTTAATGACTTGATCGCATTGCTATATTCACTTTGGGTCTATGTTCATCACATCATTCTACCAATGACATGACCCCATTATTAACAACATCCAATGTTCATGATCAGGAAACCTTGATCATCAGTTAATCAACAAGCTAGTTAAACGAGAGGCACTACTAGGAACTCTTGTTTGTTTATTAGACCCACATGTATCAACGTTTCCGGTTAATACAATTCTAGCATGAGAAATAAACATTTATCATAAACAAGTAATAAGATAATAACCACTTTATTATTGCCTCTCGGGCATATTTCTTTCACTCTCCCACTTGCACTAGAGTCAATTATCTAGTCTGTAAGCACTTACCACATATGGCGTTCCAGTGTTATTACCATGCTTTGCATGTGGTTAACTTCATCAAAAGATCTGACATGTTTAGGTCCTATTGTATTGGCATGTCTTTGCGTCTACACGCATCACTCATTCTCTAATGAGATGGCTTTGTATATATTTGGTCAACCGGTGAGACCTTAATTCCTCAGCTTAAACTATTGTTACTAACATTCTGAAAATGTAGCTTCATAGTGCCAGCCTTTTTGGAAATTCACCAAGTTCAATAAATAACTTCTTGACACAAAATACTCATATTATTTGTTGTCAACACAACATTGTACTTAGCCTTCGTTGTAGTACCCGTCACAATACTTTAATTTCGAAACTCATTCAAATCTAGCATGGAACTTTCTTCCAGCCTATTGTGCTACCCTTCGTCACATATTTTAATTGAGATAAAATTATTTGAATAGATGACAAGACTATTAGTGTAACATATTACAACAAATAGTTTGTCATTACTACATAGGAAAACACATCCTTAGCATTTCTAAAATGGCATAAAGATCTCTCCCACTGTTGTCTAATCATCATATGAATTATCCTTCTATAACCTTTTATAGCACAAGACTCATCTGGTTGTGTACATAGCATGGAACATGTGACTCAGAAATCTCATTTTCATTATGCTCATCATGTGTCAAAACACTTAAATATTGATTAGTTGTTTTCCATGTGGCAAGAACTCCTTATTGTCATTTCGATATTGACTTAATTACTTCACTGCTTCATCTATGTAATTTGGCTCAACCATATCAGGCGCTTCAGTCCATCTCTTATAAATATTGATGCCCAATATTTCCTAAGCCTTTCATCAATATGAAAATATGTCATCCACATAAAGCATTAGAAATATGTCATAGCGCTCCCACTTAATTTCTTGTAACTCTACAAACATTTTATCATTCATGATGGAATCAAACTCTTTTGATAACTTCATTAAAGTAAAGATTCCAACTTCGTTATGCTCACTTAAACCATTGAAGTTTGCATACCATTCCGACAATGTTTTTGAATTTTACAAAACTCTCAGACTGTGTCAAGTACACATCCTCGATCAAACTTCCTTGAGAGAAGATTTGGTTTTGTTATTCGACTGGCATATCATGATATGTAACTTTTGCTAGAACTATCATTAAAGACTAAAGCATCACTACGGAAAATCAAAATCTTGTAGTAGTCAACTCTTTGAACTTCGTCAAAAACATGTTTTTGACAAGAACAACTTTCAAAGGATGTAAAAATCTATTTCTTTGTCTTCATATAGACCTGTTTGCCATCGTTAGGCATCATGCCTTTCGAAAGGACTACCAAGTCACATACTTGATATTCATACAGGGATACTATCGCGGATATAATGACTCGTAGCCAATTTTTTACGAAGTCAGGGCCCATCATTTGCTTCCTTTATAAGGTCCAGGTCCTTTGTTGTCAAAACAACACTTCACTCTCAAACCACAAGTTGGTCTAAGTACAAAATTTTAGGACTTTTGTGGTTCAGTTCGCAAACTCATTCGAAGTATCTACAACATATGTAGAGTCTTCTACTTAGTCACAATAGGAAACCCCGGGACAACTTCTAGTGTTGCTCTACTCTTGACATGGTAAAGAAGATTCTCTAATCTCGTCGAGTTTGTACTGTCCTCCCACTCACTTGTTTCGCAAAGACTACTTTCTCGAGAAATCAACCTTTTCTGACAACCAACATTTATCTTTTGGTTGGGTGATATGAGAAATACCCAATGGATTCGTTGGGATAACCTTATAAACATATATTTATATTATTTTGGTTGTAAACATTTTACACATGCTAAGCATACCAAAATTTTAAGGAAAAGACAATTCGGGTAACTTATATGGTGTCAATTTCAACGGATCGTGACGACGCTCTTTTCAGTGTAAAAGCGGTTGTCTCTAATGCATAAACTACAAAATATAATGGCATTTTTATTTATCTTACCATGTCCAACAAGGTTTGATTTTTTCTCTCGAATACTCCAAACTAATGTGGGGTATTCGAGTAGTATAAGTTGTAGACCAATTATGCAACTCCTCAGATGTTTTGCTAAACTTGTAACTCAAACTTTATCCTTTATGATCCAATCATAAATAATTGATTATATTGATACGATAAATTGTTTACTTCATACTAACAATAGTTTTAACCAATTCAAAAATGTCAAACTCCATTCTCTTTAAATAGATATACTCATTTATCTACTCAAATCATCGACGGAATTTTATGAAGGAAAAATGAATCCACCACACACGACTACACATAATGGACTATATACATCAATATGTATAATCTCCACTAAATTAGTCGTATACCGGGAAGTTCACATGTGTGTCGGGTAAAGTTCAGTACTCCATTTTTTATACTACGTTACAGATTAGTATATTTTTGAATTTGAATTTAATCGGTCATGAATTAAAAAAACCCGTAGAAGAGAAAAAGTTGCGGAATTTCAACAAGTTTCCAACGGCATATCATTTGAATCGTTCCGATGTACGGTTGAGAAAATAATTAAAAAATATGTTCCGTGTGACATTTTGCCGATCGTGTTTTTTAGAAATAAAAAAATAATCGTAACGAAGTTGAAAAAAGTGACAAAATGAAAACGATGCATAATTTCACCACCTTTTCCACGGTATATCATTTGCTCAATTCTGATTAAAGGTGAAAAATTTATTTAAAAAATACGTTCATAGCAGTTTTTAGCAGATTTGAGTATTTTTGAATTTGTTTAAAAATGGTTACAAATTTGGAAACCTACGTCAGACAAGGAAAGATGGGAATTTCACTGGCTTTTCAACGGTATATCCTTTGCTCAATTCCAATAAACGGTTAAAACTTTACGTTAAAATTACCGCACGGAACTGTACCTACAGCGGGTCAGTTCTGTGTTTTTCTGTCAGAAGTTCAGAATTGGTTGTAGGGCACTATTCTACACCTGGATGTAGAATAGCTCGCATAGAAATATATATATATATACATAGGACAAATTCAGGCTACTCCCGGGTGTAGCTACACCCACATGTGTTTACTATGATATATGTAGTATCTATCATACCGGAGAGTATGTACAGGTAGTATGCAGTATATATTACTATCTCGACGGTATATATACTACTTTTTGTGTAGTATGTGTATTTTTTCTACATACTCCTTTTGTACGTACATATATACTGGTATTTTGAATATATAGTGCAAACTAAATGCTCAATTTTATAATTTTCACGAAACTTGTTTTGGAGTATCTTAGATATAGTATATGAACATACTCATACCGAAAAAGTATGACACATACCTCTGTACGGCAGTATATGAGACATGGGTGTAGCTACACCCGAAAGTAGAATAGCTCGCATATATATATATATATATATATATATATATATATATATATATATATATATATATGCGTCACGAGAGAGATTCCCATCTACACGAATTGCTCGTCCTCCGAATCTCAAATGGTAGGAGACCGGGGGGCAAGGTAACGTTGCCCATAGCCAAAGAAACCGATAATACATTACAGCTCGTAGGCAATGTACCCATCGATAGCTGCGTAATCAATGTTGACCTGGTCAAGTGGGCACTTCTCCCAAAGATTGTGCCTGAAACTGGGAAATCTTTCTTCATGCTACTGTACTTCTCGTCGATCAATGCGGCTGCCATATCAGACATGGAAGTCCTCTCATACTGAAGCTGGAACAGGTCCTGGATATTAATATGGCACTGAGATGGTATCTCAATACGCCAGGTGTTACTCATCTTCGATCTATCATTCCTTATATCAACGCTAGCAAAATGTATGCCGCTGTTGACAAGGAAATCCATCAGTGCTGGAAAAATTTGTCACTACTGCAACAAAAAAAGGAACAAATGTTAAACAAATAATGTTATGCAACAACAAATTGGAAAAATGTTATGCAACAAGTATATTTTTTCAATGCAACAAGTATATTGTTTCAATGCAACAAATTTATTCTTTCCAATGCACGTACGTACGTATAGCTAGGATTCAAATGGGAACAAAATTATAAATGAAATTTCCAATACATATTGCTATATGATACACATGGATATATATATTGCTTTCCTATGCAATTTCGGCCAATACATTATTGCTATATGAATATAAATGGAATTTTCAATACACATTGCTATATGAATACACATGGATATATATTGCTTTCCTATGCAATTGAGGCCATCAAATACATTATTGTTATATGAATACAAATTAAATTGCCAATACACATTGCTATATTAATACAAATGGATATATATATATATACATATTTCTTTCCTATGCAATTTCGGCCAATACATTATTGCTATAGGAATACAAATGGAATTTCCAATACACATTTCTATAGAATACAAAATGGATACACATGTACATGTTGCTATCCTATGCAATTTTCGATCCAATCAAAATAAGATCAAGGAGAACAATGAGAAAAGAGAAAGAGAGGAGAAGATCGATCGGAGTTCTTATTATCTTTACCATTGGAAGACAAGGACACGCCTCTTGTGAGGAATTTGGATGACGTCCACTTCTTTTTGATCGGCCGTGTGCTCAATATGAAGGCCAAGAAAACCCCCGCCATCCTCGCGAAGCCATTGCTTCAAGAGGTCAAGAAAAGCCGGAAGCCTGCTGCTCTCGTTCGTGTATGCTACTTCGATCTTCCGACCATATGAGTTCACGTCAATAATCTCTAGTCCCATGGTGGAGAATTTGGAAGAACGAAGAGAGGAGAGCAAGAGCGAGAAGAGAGGGCCACTCGGTACTATAACAAATGGTGGTGTTTCTCTGTTTTTATTGCCTTCCCGACGATGGAACAACTTCCGAAGCACGGGAGGCAAACGGTTTTGGCATTTAGTCCCGGGCCGTAACACGACTCGGGACTAAATGCTCTCCTGCCAGGCTAACTGTTGCCACAACTACTTTTAGTCCCGGGCCGTGTTACGACCCGGGAATAAAAGTGCAAGGCGACGCGAACGGTTGCCAGATGACTTTTAGTCCTGGGGCGTGTTACGACGCGGGACTAAAAACGAGGCAAGGCGAACTATTGCCCTGCCCCCTCTGGTCCCGGTTGGTAAGCTCATGGGGACTAGAGCCAAAAATCTATATGGGGTTTTTCTACTAGTGTCTCCGGTGTACTATTTTGTCTAGCAGAGCCATTCATTTCAGTTTTTTGTTTATGGGTTTGGGTAGACCACATTTTTGTTTGGTTGAGGTAGTAAGAGTGAATGTAATAAACACGTTGAGTGTTTGTTTGATAAAATATGGATGGATGAATGAGATTCATGTTAACTTCCTACATGAGTGGCGCGGTTGCCTAAAATTGTTTCAGTGTAATGGAGATCTTAAAATTTGATTTGAGTCCACTGAATATCAAATCAGAAAAAGGTCATGTTAAGATAAAATACAATTCATAAATGAGTAATTTTGTGCACATACACATACGCAACCGGCGGGAAAAATTTACAAGGTGTTTTCTCAAATAAAAAACGCCACATGTTAGCGCTAGGTCGGTTGGACCAATTTTGCACCGTATCACAACTTAATGGACCAGTTCACCCCAATTTTTAAGTTCATGTATCAATTTACACACATCGCACAAGTTGTTGTATGCCCCACGTTATTGCCCCCTCATTAAATACGGCCATAAAACTTTGTGAGTGGCCCTGTATTTATGTGTTAATTAACTTTCAAGAATATATTTCATTTTAAATGCTTTCTAGAAGTGAGATATGCTAGAAGATACGGCATTAATTCAGAAGATCCTACAAATATGTTGAATACATAAATATTGGCTGGCATTATGGTCTATATAAACCTAACCAATTTAGATCAAGAAACAATACCTACCAACGTGAGATATACAAGCCAATAACTAGATCAATAACCATGAAAATTCTACTTCTCCTTCATCTCCTTGCCATCTCCCTCCCCTACATTGTTGGTGATGCCACCCAAGTGGTGCGTGACACAGATGGAAATGAGGTGAAGAACAATTGGTCCTACAACATCCTCCCAGCCAAACGTGGTGGTGGTGGCGGCTTGAGTTATGTTGGAACTAACTTACTTTGTCTAAGCTTTGTGGTCCAAAAGCAAAATGAGTCATCTCTTGGCACTCTTGTGAGGTTCTCATCATTACCCTATAACAGAACCAGTGTGCAACCTGTCCACCTATCAGATGACATTTGGATTGAGTTTGATGATTTTAGTAGCTTTTGTGTCGCGAGGCTAGATTGGCACCTCACGGACCATTCTCCGGGGCCATTAGCAATTCAACATCCATACATAGCAGCCGGCAGTGAAGAAGGAGGACGCTCATTTGGTGTTTTTCGCATCGAGAGGCATGACACCGAGAAGACGGGATACAAGCTGGTGTCATGTAGTAAGAACGGTGCATGCAAAGATCTTGGTTTGTATGCATATAAGGGTAGGGTGTGGCTGACTACAAGCGATGAGCCTTTCATGGTTGTTTTCAAGGTTTTCCTTTGAGATAGGCTTCATGCATTTTGCACTTAATTTAATAAAAATGTATGTGTGGGTTTAAGGTGCCTTTATTTGTTCTCATATTGTGGACATTTATGCCAACATGCTATCTCATGGGTGAGTTTTCAGTGATTTATCTTGAAAAGTTTGATATTTTTAAGTGTATCACTCCTTGTTTTCCTACTCATTCTTCTCGAATCCCTCTCCACGTCAATTTAAAATTTCTGTTTTCTTGCTTATTCCTACGATATGCTTAAAATATATGCTTATCAGTTACTTTTTAATGAAAGCACTAATAGAGATGTTAATCCAAATAACATCCGCCATTCGGTCTTAATTAAGTGGATCTTTGATAACTTCTCACATTATATATTAATTAGATTAAATTTATGTAATGTGAAATTTTAAGGAATTATAATCCACAATGATCCTTCTTCCTAGGATTTAATGAAGCACATATGTTCGCTCCAAATCCACAGTGGCATCTAACTTTGTGATACGGCAAGCCATTTTAGATATCGACTGGATACATATGCGGAAATATACTATCTTTCAGATATCCATATACGACATGGATGGAAGATATATAATATATTTCTTAGATCCATGCGGATATGATATCGACGATACCTAACAAATGCATATAATCCGATAATTTAGGTGGATTGTAAAAAGTGACTGATTATGATTATTCGATCTGACTGTAATGCAAATAACTGATAGTCACACACAAACATCATATCACATCAGTAGTTCCGTAGCACTATACTTGGATACCATAAAGTTACGCTTGCATTAAACATATATGTAGGAAACACAGGCATAAATCACACTTCAAACCTTAGTATTTGAAACTATATTCATATTCTCTCTGTCACCTAAAGTATTTAATCCATCCAAATTTCATTTGCAAAATTTAGAGATGGGTTAAGTTTCTTAACCTACACTAGGTAGGTGCGACACGGCACCTATATCAGTTGATCTAGATGGTTAACCGACGAAGTCTTCCCGTGATGCTGATTAGCCGTCGGTGAAAAGGGCACCATGAAAATATTTCTAACGACGATTGTGCAAGGTCGGAAATAATTATTTGCCAAGATTTCATTTCCATGGTGCTAATCACTAACTAGATGATTCCTCGCAAGTCATGGCGGGTATTTAAAGATGTATGAATTATATGACCAAAATATGTCTAAAACATGAAAGTTGTGGAAAATAGATACTAATGGCTTAATACAAAATTAAGAGAATAAAAATTGATAATGAAACTTTAAAATAAAAGTAAATAAAGAAAACATGAGTATGCTTACCTGCATATTAAATATTAATA
The DNA here is from genome assembly GCA_028641055.1 of Alopecurus myosuroides. Taxonomy (NCBI): domain Eukaryota; kingdom Viridiplantae; phylum Streptophyta; class Magnoliopsida; order Poales; family Poaceae; genus Alopecurus; species Alopecurus myosuroides. The sequence continues at coordinate 135,103,892 of CM054059.1, forward strand.
TGTTTCTCTTCCAGATAGTCCAAGTTAACCTGCAATTCATAGTGACGATATTATGATAACTCATGTTTGGGCATTGAAAGGAAGAACAATCCGTACAAAATTGGAGAAATAAATTGGAAGAACTAAACTAGTTGACATGGACGTTGAGCAATATATAACTGCTTGCAAAATTATGATGTAATATATGCCACCCGTGCCGATAAAAATATGAAGTAAAATGGATGAGGTCAAAGGAACAATAGATCACCAATTGTAGGACCTACATGCAAGTAAAAAATATGCTCTCAGCCTAACCAAGTAACTGTTGCTCATGTCTGACGTCTTCGTTGGTAGTACCAATCTACCGCATTAGTGATTTGCTTAATTCCAACTATTTTTAATTGTTTTTCTAGAGACATCTCATATGGTCTCGTCTCTCGAGAGCCTCTGGCCATGCAGCATGGTAGGGAAGCAGAGGAAGGAAGAGTAGAGCCGTACCGGTATGAAAGTCAAGTGATGTTGGGGGAATGACCAACAAGTCTCAAATCCGGTTGGCCCAGAACCGGCTTACAAGAGGATCCGGTTTATCTAACCACTGAGAAGAAGAAGTAGGATGGGCTGGAGGCCTAGAGCCCGCTCTCACTTTTAGAAGGATCGAGATATGGCTTTCCCTGAGATGGAGCGAAGCCCAGGGACCTTAAGACCCGGCGAGAATTCCAGATCCGGCTGAGAGACCAGATCCGGTTTTCATCAGAAACTGGCAAAAGAGAATTTTGGCGGACTAGGCTAGGACTCCGACTGCGGTATAACCCGGATCCTTCTATAAACCCGGGACCTAGCCACTGTATATAAGGGATTTCTTGTGATGTGAAAAAACAACTTCTAGTTCACATTAATAGCTTTAGAGACATCATAAGCTAGAATCACTCCTTGTAATCGATATCTCGAGACACTAATAGTAAAGAAGCAGGATTAGGTTTTACCCTCCATATAGGGGAGAACTTGGGTAAACTCGCATCTCTCATTCCCGACATAACCCTTTTGAATCTTCATCCAGTACCAATGGTCTCACAATCTAGTTCTCACATGAGTACACTTGTCATGACATCTCCACGACATTTGGTGCCCACCGTGGGCCCTGCTCGGGGAGAGATTGTTTTCTTTGGAGGAGCTCTCCTAGGGATCGAGAAGTTAGAAATCGTCTGGCTCAGGAGGAGCCGGCATGGGAATTACTACAATCGTGACACCCAGGGCCAGGAATTTTCTTTCGTCGAATCCGGTTTTCCGGTCCCCTTCGGCGGAATTCATGTTTTAGTCGAGTTTGTTTGAGGATCAGTTTTAGAACCGGTTTAGGAGCCCGTTTCAGTTTCTGGTGAAGCTACCATAATGCACTCGGAAGGATAATCGTCAGTCGGAAATAACAAACTTGACGACACCGGTCAATCCACCAGCTCTCCGGTGAAATAATATGAGAAAACATGGAAAAAGAAAGAGAAAGGTCACTGCAACACGTAGTTGTATACATGGATGGAAACCAGCTGGAGCCGAGGTAGGATGCCCAAGGTAACATAGTTCATGTAATCACTGGTCAGACCCCAATTCTGGGAGAAAACGGTAATCCAGTTCTCGGAGAAAATGAAAATCCAGTTCTAGGAAAGAACAGAAATACAGTTCAAAGAACGCAGGGAGCAACCGGATCAAGCCCGAAAGCAGTAGAACCAACGACACCTCCAATGTTCGCACCAGGATCTGGTTTAACAGAGACGGTGGACGCCCTCAATGCACTACTTTAGAACACAATGATGGTTAAGAACTTGCACGAGTGCAACACCGAGATCCAAAAATTTTGGGAACATTTTAATCAAGTCCGCCAGATCCTATAGGAAGAAGAGGACCATATAATCTCGGCACAGGTGGACATCTATCAGGAGTCTAGTTGCCTGGACGCCGAAGGAATTCACCTAGGAATTTTCCAGAGGGAGTTGTCTGCAGTACAAGTACAACACAGGCGTCATCAAACTCGGCTACTTCCAGGATTTGGTCCATGGACACTCTTTTAGACCCCAACCGACGTGCCAGTGGGTAACACGGGAGTCCCGATCGCACCTCCCGTGGGTAAAACGGTTATGAGATGGCTATGGAGATTACGAAATTTATTGATGATGCATGCGCAAGATATCTAAGCCTGATGCTGAAAGGACCTCCAAAATCCCGGTTGAAGAACTTGCCTCCAAACTCAATCAACTCCTGGCAGGAATTAAAAGAACAGATTATTAAAAAAATCTAGGGAACTTGCAAGCGCCCAACAACAATTACATACCTGTAAAATTGTGTTTGGAAGGAAGAAGATGTAACATCCCAGTGTTTGGGAGGTTATAAGGATCTAAAGTTAATATGTGCATTTGCAAAGCATGCATCTAAAAGTACGGGAAATTTTGGCGCGAAAGTTTAAACGAATCAAAGTGACCAAAGTTTCACTTGACATGACGAAATAGGTCTAGTTCATCTAGTCAGGAGTTCATTTGGAGTGATCTTTATAACATTGTATCTCTACAAACTAAATCATTTGATAAGACAAACCATAGTTGGTTATGACCAACACTAACTCTCAACAAGTCTAACCTCAAGTCCATAAGTGACTTGGGATAATTCACTAGGTATCTAGAACTCAAAGAGGGGTGAGTATCCAAATCAAATATCTGATGATCATAATTCCACCAATAAGTAATACACAATTGAACCATCTCATCAACAGAGGTGTTATGTTCTCTCAAACAATAACTCTTAAGTTATAAACCATCCACACAACATATTTCTAAATTATTTAGTAACTATTAAGTGCACATTCACAATCAAATAACAAAGGTTCAATAGAACACAAATGATACAAACAAGTGTTAACCCAATACCCACAAGTGGGAAATGGCATAATAATTATATTAACACATTTATCGAATATGTACATATCTCCTCAACCATAAAAGAAGTATCTAAAAGAAGAATTAAATCTTCTTAACCAACTGATAAACCTTGATCATTACATATGATATTTCCAAATCTCTATATCTGCATTAAGAATAACAAAGTTAATAAAGTGATGAATATAAAGTAGATCATGACACCTGGGAGAACAAATAACAACTTTGACATAAGTCCTTAAACCTCAATAATTTTCACATGCTCATTGTTTCAATCATGTTATACAAGTGAGGATATGAAATCTCAATACATCAATGAACCATTTGATCAACGTACTATCTTAAGTCACAAGTCCACAAACACTCCACACTTCTATCCAAATCATCATTCCACAACTAAAGTATCTCTGGATACAACTAAGGAATAACAACAAGTTATAACCTCTATAAGAGGAAGTTAATTGGAAGCTAAGTAAACCAATCATGTATGATATAAGAACATATCTTATGGAAAATAAAATAAGAAGTTTATGGAAGGATAATAAAAGCATGAACTAACTCATAATCTAGATCTTGTTATGTTGCTAGACCAATGTATCTTGTTTTCCCAATCTCCTCCAAGTTATTTTTCAAGAGAAGAAACCACAAGACAGGAGGAACTACCACATGAAGATCTCCAAGAAGATTAATTAGGGTGTGCTTGAAGTGCTACTATAATCTTCTATAAGATTACTTGGAAACTCTTATATATTGATCTGATCTTATTAACCTCTTGAAATAGTATGATATTCCAATGTTAGTGTTATATAGAAGTAGTTTGGTAACAAGACTAATTACCTTGTTAACAGATCACTTTTGTATACTCAAACAATTGAGTGTCATACACAAACAAACAGAAGACTGAATAACCTGGTACATCTCATCCTATGGTATATGAGTAGTAATTTGGAGGCAAGACTAGCTACCTTGTTTACAAATTCTTCTTATATGCATAGGTCAACTTGATGTCATAAAATAAACCATATTATTTTATAATCCTCTAAGTAAAATCCTTGCTTGGAGTTACTGGCTGTTTTCACCACAAGGGTGAGATAGTTGATGATGCAATCCCAAAGATGATCTTACTGGCAAGTGACAAAGGTGATACCAGAAGACTAGTGGCAACTAAAGAGAAGACCATCAAACAACAGAAGACAACAAGGAGCAACACTGCCTCAGAAAGGGAGTATAAGAAATTATTAAGTGAAGTATTAGGTAATATTAGAAGATTCCTAACCTCTATGCCTTGTCAAGCTCAACAGAGATGAGGAACACATATTAAATCTCTTAAATGGAAACAAGTATCCAGTAAGGAATAACAACAAGGGTTTTCCATCCACATGTCTTGATATGTGGAGGTAGATGAAAACAAGATTAATACCTTGTTTTCCAAATCCTTTTCATAAGATAAGACTAACAGATGATAACAAAAATTCATCTACACATAAACATACAAATGATCACTTGTTTCTAAATCAAGCATGGGATAATATCCAAATTGGAACCTATGTGGAAAACAAACAAATAAGTTCTCAAAACCACTCATGTTTTCCACTTGGTCAAGTACTAAAAACAACCAACATGATTTGCACTTACCTAAGTAAAATGTCAAACAAGATTGTGAAGAGTTTCAATTATGAAAATTACATAGTATTATAAAAATAAAACAAGTTCCTTCAATCATTATAATCATTTGGTGTGACATGGAATAAAATTCCATATTAAATGATTTTCACAACAGTGCATAAAAATCAGTACCAGGTAGTTTTACTAAACTACTTCCTATAAGGAATTATACCTAAATATTGTCCATTGGAAAACATACCATTATTTCAATAACATGTTAGTGGTGTTGTTTTCATGTCATAGCATACACCAAGTAAATTTTATTTCATACGAAATTTAAATAGAGAGAAAATAACAAATATCACTTAAAATTGAGCACCTAAGATAAAATACAAAAATTCTTCAAATACACCAAAACAAAACATGGTGGGATGTAAAATTTGATAAGGAACTTAAATATATTTTTTATTAATTTTTCTGTTCACAGATTGGCCCTGAAAACAAAGGTTTTCTTCTCAATTTATAAGACATAAGGACCTCTATGTAAATACCATCAACTTCAGGGGGTTATCGCAATTTGGTCTTTTCTTTTCTCTTTCTTCTTCCTCTGCCAGAAGGCAGAGGAGAGCGTCGCTGTGTCGACACCGATTCGCCACCTTCTGCTTGTCGCCGACTCGCGAGGATAAGACCAGGGGAAGACGTCCCCATATGCTTCTCTCTCTCTCGCTCACTTTCCACTCTCTCTGTAAATAGAACCCAAGAAGCCGAAACCCTAGCCCCGTGGTCGCCGGTCGCTGCCGCCGACTCCGGTCATTCCGCGAGCAACTGAGACCACCCCTAGATGCGTCATAGTCTCCTCTACGTCCTCATCGAGTATCGCTTGCCGGGAAGCCGTGGCGCCGGAGAACTCGGCCGTTCCTTTTCTCACTGTCGGCGGCCACCGCGGTGAAATTCGCCGCCGTCGAGCTATCCCTTGCGTCCCCGATGGTTCCTTCGTGTACTAGGTGAGCCCACGCACCGCTAGGTGCATTTTAATCGTTGAATTGCGTTCAAATTCGTCGTTGTCGTCGATACCCGCCACCGCCGCCGCATGAGCTCGCCGCCGTTGATGCTCCGGCGACCATATGGTCAAGCCGAAGCCACCCCTTGGTTCGCAATGAACTCCTCTAGCCAATGGAACATATCACACTCCCCAATTCGCACCCAAACTCTCGAAACGAGTTCATCTGTAAGAAATCAAGTTCCTGTGATGTCATTGTGACATCACAGTGATGTCATAGGGCCTTTTATTTTATTTTTTAGAAGTAAAACTGAATATTACAGGTGGGACCCACCTGTCAATTTAAAATTGGCAAAAAATGAAATAAACTTAAATAATCAATAACTTTAATTCTACTAATCTGAAAAATATAAATAATATATCAAATTAATCATAAAAATGTAATCTAAATGTTTATCAACTTTAAAAAAATGTTTGATAAAGTTTAAAGTTAAACATTTTCTTTAATTAAAATAAATCATTTAAAAATTGAGAAATAATAAATAATTCAAAAAATCAGAAAAATACAAGTTATATACCAAAATGCTCCAAATGAAATATACAACTCATCTATGATGTTTTCATAGTCATTTGACCATGTTTTCATGTGTGCAATATTTTGCCTAGTCATTTAAATCATTTATAATTAATAAATTAATAATTTATTCAAATATTTTCAGAAAACATTGAATGATATATCAAATTAAAGTGAAAAGCATTTCCAACTCAAATATGTTAATTGTAAAACATTTTAATTAACTTCTAAATTTTCTTTTATAAGTATACTGAAAGTCTATTAAAAACAATAGATGACTACCACATCATTATTTTCCTTATTTGATAAAAACCTCATGTTTTCACACCTACTAAAACCTACCATCACAAGTCATTAGCAAGTATTGTGATGATAGAGTTAGTTGTATCATCTCATGATTCTTATTTAAACTCTTTATTAAATAGCTCCATTTATTTCAACAACATAAAAGAATATGTGTGTTATCTTTTCAACAGTTGTTTTCCATGTGTTCTTGTTTTATTATCTAACCAAGCAATAACACTTCTACTTAAACATAATAACAAATGTGTGTTAAGTAAAAGTGAAACACATGTGAGTCTAAAACAAGTAATAACAACATCACCACAAATAATGAAACATTTCACCTAAAATCTGTGTGATTAAGATATCGTATCAAACGAGGCTTACACTTGTAAGCTGGGGTGTTTTCCCGGGTAATTCACGATGCATCTCATTACTATGCATGTATCATCTTGCCAATGTTTTCTGTAGTCCTTATCGGGACTACTTTGCTATCTTTAAGATGTTTGGATTTCTCTACGCGGCCCTCGAACCCCGAAGACCTGGATTATTATTGTTATTTCAATCTCAGGCAAGTTCATCACTTGCTCATATCCTTTGCAGTACTTCATAACAAACTATTTTCAAAAACCCTATCGTATTATCACCTATTCTCAAAAGAATGCATGATCCTATTTTTATAATAATATGACTACTTGAATGACTACCCGAGTGGTAGTGTTCTATATGGTGGGCGGATGGAACCATGGTAAGATGAATAGGTCAAAGGAAGGTTCCATCTGCACGGGAACGTATTACCTAGGAACTAATCACAAATGCCGTCAGAACTCGGTGCGCCGTAAATACCGCGTTAACCATGGATCTTCTATGGGGGGAGTAAGTCAGCCGTGATACTTTTCTCGTTCGCATGTCAACGGACTGCCAGAGACGTACGCTGTAGGTCTTGCGAGACTACATGCACATGGGTGGGAGCCCTTACGTCCCACGGGCTCTGGGGTCTATGAGTGTCTGCCAGGGGCGCGTAGATCTCCATCGTGAGGGGTGGAATCAGGCGTTCAACCTGCTGGCAGAAATGTGTGGGCATGCGTTGTGCGGAGAAGCACGGTTTGGCTTGGACCAACAACCGGGCCCCACACCTGAGTGGGAGTGGACAGGAATGTACACCTGGTTGCGCAACATGGTCTTGGTCGTCCATGGGTAAAGTAACGCACCTCTGCAGAGTGTAAAAGGATGTGGCATGTTACCCCCTGTTCCGGGAAGGAACTGCGAACGCTACAGGAAAGGCAACTCCATGAAGTTCTAGCTCCTGTGATGGTCTGGCGGGCATAGTTTTCAGAATTAAAAGCAACCTCTTGAAGAAAGTTTTACAAAACCTTGCATTAACTTATGACTCTTTCGAGTCTAAAGCTGTAGTTAGTGCATCAAACTACCCACTATATATCATGAACTTGCTGAGTAACGCTCGTTACTCATTCTATCCCGTTTGACCCCCTGCTTAGAATTGAAGCCTTTGGAAGTCGTCATCGTGAAGCCATCGCTACATCATGAAGCTAGGTGGAGTGATCTACTACTTAGTCAGTAAAGCATCGTCATCAACAACGCTGGTGGAGAGAAGCTGTCAAGATGTAGGTAGAGACCATTCTTGGACTTAGCTATTTCAAGCCATAGATTAGGGCTGACATCAGCCGTAGTGGATTGGTTCTGAGCTAGAGTTCTTCTCCGGCTTGGAGCTTCGAATTGCTTCTTCTGATGTTTCTTTTGCATGAGATCTTCTTGATTCATCAAAGAGATTCTCAAGATTTTGTAATGAAGTTTGTATCCTATAGCTTTGCTTGGACCCGCTGTGTTTCTGTTGTACCACTCTGAGAGATGTAATATTCACGGATAAGTCCTTCTGTGAGTATTATGTCACCGACTTGCGCACTACACATGCAGTGGTGTGCTGGGTCACCACAGATGGTATCAGAGCGAAGCGACCTTAGGTTTAAAACCTTTTAGGAGATCTGTAGGTTGGTAAAGACTATAGGAAGCCATCTTATCTAAACCATATTTCCTACAACTATGATTACCACTCACTTGAGAATGATATGATCATACTTGTATAGAAATTCCTTACTCACCTTGAGTAAATCTACTTATCTAATTTCTTTACACCTAGGTATGAATAGTTAGAAGTCTAGCATGTATTAGTGCTATTGTGAAAAGAAGAGTTCTGACTTGGTCAGAGATGATTAAGTTAAAGTTATGATTACCCCATTCTATGAATGTATAGGATGGAGTAGAACATGGTATAGAGTAAGTATAAGAATCAACAATGAGGAATGTTTGAGAATCATGAACTTTCATTAAGCCATGGTAACTACGGGGTATATACCATATCCTTGGTTATCAAGTCTAGAGGTGAATCATTATAGTATAGCATAGAACTAGGAGAAGGCATAAGCATGGATGGAAGCTACATTACTACTCCTAAGGTGATCAACAACATGAAGGATCAAAAAGATGCCAGGAGAAGCTTATCACAATCAAGATAAAGTACATAAAATTACATGGTACTTAGACCCATATGGAACAAAGTTAGTAAAACAATTACTATAGGATCATTTTGTCTTGGTTTATTCCATTGCACTAAGGCATGCAATTGGAGTAATTACCTGGGCAAAGAGTGGTTGTGTAGAATAGGACTACAAGGTAATATATACCTACTTGTAGTGAATAGCATTTGAGAGCCTTGGTACTTGAGACGTTTTACTCTAAGTACTCCTATTTCACAGGCTTTTGATGCATGAGTGATAACTGCATTTGGGATTTATTGAATCTTATTTGGATCTTTGATTGACTAGATCCGTGCATGAAGTTGGAACTTGATGTGCATATGCATGTGCAAACATTGAGTTCTATCTTGATGTTACTGGTGTAGAGGGTATACGATTAGTATGAGAGCGGTCTTAAGTCTCAGCTGATTGAAGCAACCACCAAAGCTCTAGAAGACTGGCAAGTCAAGAAGGCAGAAGTCAATAAAGCACTGATGTGAATGGACCATATTCCACATTTTTCTTGGAGTTGGTGACATACCTGATGAACACATGGAGATATACAACAAGTGATCAGAAGGAAAACACATGAGTAGTTATATCTTAGAAGGAAACATGTAGAAGTTCGATGAATAAACTCATAGAGTCACCCCGTAGAAGTTGAAACCCAATGATATAGAAGGACCATAGGAAGTCACCGGTGGAATAGGTTAGAGTCATCTATATGAATAGCCAAAACTCGAGGAAACTCGAAGATATTTTGTCGCACCCTGACTTCTATAGGATACTCACCGGGCCGAACTGGATAGTAGATGATTGGATTACGGGGCTTACCTGCACCCGCATCCTCTTACGAGTAGGCCAACACTTATGTGTGACAACCAAACTCTACTATCCACCGTCGATGTAAACTATCCCATAGAGATCAAGATACTACCCTTGACGTACTTCATACCATTCACACATGGTACGTCAACGGCGTTAAACGAAATGATACCTCAACATATCTCTAAGACACAAAAGATGGAAATAAGTTGCAACTGGCTCTCACTAGAGCAGGGAATAGCAAATACAATCATCCAGAGGACACATGTCCCAACATATCATCATTACATCACAGCGGAAGCACTCAAAGTGTCTGAGTACAGACAAATCCAAATAGGCCTAAGAGGCCGAGAATGAAAAGAAGACGGAGCCCATCCACGTAGTCTCGGATCCTGCCCGGGTCCGCTATCTACTCGTCAACAGTCTCGTCGTACTCCACATAGTAGCCTCCATGGGGATCCTCGGAATCGTAGTCTGCGGAAACCACAGCCCCAAAGGGGTCAGTACATACAAGTACTGGCAAGCAAGACTCACACTTCACCAACGTGTACCCGGCAACACCAGGTACAAATGCTTTAGGTTCAACGGAAGAATAGGTGATACAAAAGTATAGCAGCGGGCTGCGTTAACCAACTACAGAGACACGCTACAACTTCCGGCTAACAGAAATAAGATAAGATAGCGTATCATAACAATTATTGTTAACCACCAAACAAACCCATCCAATGTTACCTCCTACTAAGGAAGCAACCCAAGGATAACTCACACAGTTGGATTAATGATGTTCAAGTTGTTGTGTCAATGATCCTATTACTAGTCAAAATTAGCATTAGTTAGGTGTAAGTTGTTCTGAGTACTTGTTAGCCAGTACTTTCACCAAGTCAACCATAACCGCGGAAAACACGGCTTCTCGAGAAGATTTAACCCTACAGGGATGCACCAATTTGGCCGTACACGTAAGAATAACCCGCCAGATGGAATGCCTCCCACCAAGCGGGGCACTCAACACAACTCAACTCTTCTTCGCATCAAGCCCAAAGCACCACCTGTTGTGCGTGCGCGGCTAATCGAGCCCCACGAAGAAAAGGGGACCCTCATAGCACTGGAAGACCACGCCGCCCTAAATGCCGACTACAAAAGTTCCACCCTGGCGCCAAGGGTTCGCACCTGCATATGCATGCATCAAATGGAAAGCCCGAACTAAGTGCGGCGATTTGGACGAGATGCGAATCGAGTCAAATTGAGGGGGGCGCCCATACACGCTTCCCACATGCGGTTAGTGCGCTCATCATGGATCAGTAGACAAGACCCTTTTCCTAATTAGGGTCGACACTAGCAGGCCTCAAAACCACGTCGGGCCTCCTGCCGGTGCCTTATCATAAAATTATTATTACCCAAAACATTAACAGGTTGTTGTTTAAACATCGAGCCCCAGAACATAAATAAGTAAGGTAAAAGAATTAACGGACATCAGACTCGAGCACAAGCAACCCTAAGCATGCTAGTAGGACTAAGGCAACAAGCAAGGGGTTATAGGTGTGGAGGTGAGGTAATATCAGGGTTATATGATAACATGTGATAGGATCGGGACACAAGCAACGAGTCATAAGGCTAGCAGAAATAGACAACGGATAGTATCGGTATCCAGTGTAGAAAGGAACACAATGGTTCATGTGAGTGAATACTTGCCTGCAAACTCAGTAGCCTGGTACTGAGCTAACTCCTCAGAAGGGGTGTCGTACAGCTCGTCTGTCCCAACGTCGTCGTCTAATCGAGAAGAAGCAAACACACAACCGAAAAGAGACGAACAATCAATAACATGGCATAGTGCACAATCATGGGATGATGCATGGCAATTTAATTGATGCATCAAAATAAACTAGTTGACATGGTAACATAACATGATTAAATGGACCCACATGCAATTTGGATTGCATATGGAAGGCCCATGAATTTAAGGTGGGATTAAATGATCTACAACTAATTACCATGTGTAAGTTGCTTAGCATGATGCATGCATGAAGTTAACAAGAAGGAAACAACAAGGGATTCAATTTGAAATAAGGTTTACCAAGTTTGGAATTTATTTATTAAGTTTTGGAATTTTGGTTCCTTAAAGGTGTTACACAAGCATTTGTTGTTTTCATCGAGTTTAATTGTTCAAAACAGATAACAAAGTTCATATTTGGAAAGTACACAACATTTTAGGTGGAATACATGTTTCATTTGTTGAGAAAGGAAATACAATGATTTAATTATGAATTAAACAAGTTTAAACAAGAGTTAAATGGATTCAATTCAAGTGTGAAATTATTTGAATTTTTATTTGTTCAAAACATTAATTCAAATTCATATTTGAAAAGTTTATACTTTTATGGTTTGAAAACATATTTTATAAGTTCAAAAATAATTTAATTTGATCAAGTTATGAATTTAGCAATATTAAATGATTTAAACAAGGTTTAAATTATTTAACCAATTTTAATTATTCAAAACATGAAACAAAGTTTATATTTGGAAAGGTGGTTTAATTTAGTATAGAAAACATATTTTATTTGTTGAAAATGGATTTAAAATGAGCAAGTTATTAATTTGACAATTTTAAATGCATTAATTAAGAAACAGTTGTTTTCAGCAATTTAAATTATTCAAAACAGAACACAAAGTTGATATTTGCAAAGCTCATGAAAAATTGAATGGAAAACATATTTAGTTTGTTGAATTTGGAATTTTTATGCCCAAGTTATGATTTTTGCAAAATTAAGTGAATTAAACAAGTTTTCAAATATTTCACCCATTTAAAATATTCAAAACAGTAAACAAACTTTATATTTGGGTAGAGAATTCAATTTGGTACAGAATACATATTTAAAAAGTTGAATTTGGAGTTGAAATGAGTTATTTAGGCAATTTACAAGATTAGGTATTATTCTGCCATTTTAGACAATATCCAGGGATCTAGAAAATATTTACAGGGCCTAAGAAGAAATTAGCAAGGACTTGTTTGTGATACTGTAATTGTGCAGGGCCTGGAAAAATTAAAGTGGCAAAAGTTGGGTTTTACTGCGCGGGGTGGGATTCGAACCCACACCCCGTGGGTGCGCGCAGCAGGCTGCAACCACTGCGGTGTGATGTGTGTTTGTGACAGGTAAGGGGTACGTTTTGTTTTAAGGTTCAGTTAGCGAAAGGAGACTGACGAACTGAATTTGGGGTTTCAGTTACTGAACCATGACAGGAGGCGGTCGCCGGCGGCTAGCCGCAGATGCTCGCGGTGGATGCTTGGCTCGTGGGTGCGGGTGCTGTGGCCGTGCGTGTGCTGCGTGCAGAGGGGTGGAGGAGAGGGAGTAGCGAGGGGGGAATCACCTCGGGCCCGAAGGAGAAGCAGACGCTCGGTGCAGAGGTGGTCGACGGCGAAACCGAGGATGGCGGCGGCGCACCGGTGGCTCCCAGCCACCGGGGAGACGTCGAGGAGGAAGCTGGTGGCTAGGGGTTTCCATCCCCAGCCCTAGCCTGGCCGGAAGGTAGCCACACCGGCGGCGATCACCGGAAGAAAACGGAGGTGGGGTTCGGGTTCAGGTTCAGAGAGAGGGAGAGGTGCAGAGAGAAGAGAGCAGAGGGGGAGGAGAGAAAAATGGAGGCGGGGGAGAGGGAGAAGGAGGGAGAATAAGGGTTAGGGCAGGGGCTCGAGCTCGAGGAGGAGGTTTTAAGGGGAGGGGTCGAGCTGCTGGCCGTCCCTGCTCCTCTGCTGCTACGTGGGTGCCTTGGATGGGGTGCCGTACGAAGAAGAAGATGAGGTGGGGGTATGGGCCTGAGGGAGAGGTGGTGGGCTGGGCCTGGCTGGCCTGCCCCTCTCTCCCTTTGCTCTGTTTTTTTTTCTTTCTTATATTTTTTTTTTTGCAGATTTGAAAAAGGGAGAAAAAGAAAAAGGTTTTAGTTATTGGAAACATTAGGAAATTTTGTATAGTTCAATTTTGGTAACAGCAACATTGTAAACTTTTGTTTCCAAAAACTTTAATTATGTTGTTGTTTGTAAATTTAATTGAATTTAAATAATTTTGATATTAGATGAATAAGGGTGACATTAAGCAATTTAAAAGCTTTTGAATTCAAGTTTATTTGAAACAAAGGATTGAGTTGTTTTGTAATTTCCATAATTTTCAAAAGGGTTGCTGTTTTGGAAATTAATTGAATTTGAAAATGGTTTGGTATTAGATGAATTATTGATTAGAAACAAATCAATAGTTTTGAAATTACAACTTTAATGGAAACAAATAATTGTTTTGATTTGAATAATCTTTTTGGAAATTGTAACATCACAAGTATGAAACAAAAGGTTTGAAAGTTGTTTTGAAATTCAAATAGAAAACAAGGGAAAACAAAGGAAAAACAGAGGAAAACAAATGGAAAACAAAGCAAAACAAATGCAAAACTTATGATGACATGATGCAAAACATAAAATAACAGAGAGCAAACATTCTAATGGCTATTTTTCATACTTGGGATGTTACAAAACGCCCCCCCCTTGAAGGAATCGCGCCCCGAGATTCCTACTGAGAAAAGAAAAGGTCCGGATACTTCTTGCGAAGATCCTCTTGAGCTGTGACACGTGAAACACATCGTGCACCTTGGATAGTTTTTCTGGAAGTTCAAGACGATAGGCATTCCTGGCAACTCTTCTGGAAAGACGTCAGGGAATTCGCAAACCACCGGAACATTTTCGAGTAAAGGTAGAGGTTTTGTATCGAGGGCTATAGCAGAATAGAACTTGATTCATGTGGAGAATAGACTATCTGGCCAGACGGGTGGAACAGAGTTTATTGACTTTTGAGCACAGTCAATTTTTGCTTTATTGGTCTTCAACCAATCCATACCAAGAATGACATCAATGTCAGAATTTCCAAGTAGTATGAGAGAAGCAAGGAATATGTGGCCTCCAATTAGAATTTGATTGTCTTTACTTATCTTGGAAGTCAACATTTGAGATCCCGGGGAGTGAACAGTGATTTGATTGCTTAGTGGAACCACAATTAGGTTGTATGTTGTGGCAAAGATCTTTGACACAAAAGAATGTGATGCTCCGGTATCAAACAACACTTTAGCTGGAATAGAGTTTAGCAGATGAACGGGGAAACTTTGATTAGACGCCGGTAGAAGAACTGAAGTGGAAAGCAACAACAAGGTTTCAACGGACGATAAGGATGTTGAGAAGAACAGGATATCGAAGCAACATTCGGGAAACATGAGACCAAAACTCCTGAGGTACTACGGAAAACCCATCCGGGCTTCTAAAGGATCAATATCTACTGCTTAAGGAATAGAGGATCTGCTTCCGGGGCTTACACGCCTCCGTTCTCAATCGTGAGTAGGCAACATGATAAATCATGTCACAACCACCTCCATTCCTATGGTCTAGTAGATATAACCATCCTAGAGAAACCAAGATACGTGAAAACCTAACTTGAAAGTTTAGATGAGAAGGGAAAAACAACGTTGCACTTCCTTACCAGAAAAAGGGAGGGTGGGTGGGGAAAGAAGAAAAAGAACAGAATTCCTACTCTCACGTTTCATTTTTCCTATATAGCTACAAAATAGTTTCTAGACTCACCTGCGACCAGTAAAAGGGATCCTACAGGCAGACAGGCTCTGATACCATTTGTCGCACCCTGACTTCTATAGGATACTCACCGGGCCGAACTGGATAGTAGATGATTGGATTACGGGGCTTACCTGCACCCGCATCCTCTTACGAGTAGGCCAACACTTATGTGCGACAACCAAACTCTACTATCCACCGTCGATGTAAACTATCCCATAGAGATCAAGATACTACCCTTGACATACTTCATACCATTCACACATGGTACGTCAACGGCGTTAAACGAAATGATACCTCAACATATCTCTAAGACACAAAAGATGGAAATAAGTTGCAACTGGCTCTCACTAGAGCAGGGAATAGCAAATACAATCATCCAGAGGACACATGTCAAAACATATCATCATTACATCACAGCGGAAGCACTCAAAGTGTCTGAGTACAGACAAATCCAAATAGGCCTAAGAGGCCGAGAATGAAAAGAAGACGGAGCCCATCCACGTAGTCTCGGATCCTGCCCGGGTCCGCTATCTACTCGTCAACAGTCTCGTCGTACTCCACGTAGTAGCCTCCATGGGGATCCTCGGAATCGTAGTCTGCGGAAACCACAGCCCCAAAGGGGTCAGTACATACAAGTACTGGCAAGCAAGACTCACACTTCACCAACGTGTACCCGGCAACACCAGGTACAAATGCTTTAGGTTCAACGGAAGAATGGGTGATACAAAAGTATAGCAGCGGGCTGCGTTAACCAACTACAAAGACACGCTACAACTTCCGGCTAACAGAAAGAAGATAGGATAGCGTATCGTAACAATTACTGTTAACCACCAAACAAACCCATCCAATGTTACCCCCTACTAAGGAAGCAACCCAAGGATAACTCACACAGTTGGATTAATGATGTTCAAGTTGTTGTGTCAATGATCCTATTACTAGTCAAAATTAGCATTAGTTAGGTGTAAGTTGTTCTGAGTACTTGTTAGCCAGTACTTTCACCAAGTCAACCATAACCGCGGAAAACACGGCTTCTCGAGAAGATTTAACCCTGCAGGGATGCACCAATTTGGCCGTACACGTAAGAATAACCCGCCAGATGGAATGCCTCCCACCAAGCGGGGCACTCAACACAACTCAACTCTTCTTCGCATCAAGCCCAAAGCACCACGTGTTGTTCGTGCGCGGCTAATCGAGCCCCACGAAGAAAAGGGGACCCTCATAGCACTGGAAGACCACGCCGCCCTAAATGCCGACTACAAAAGTTCCACCCTAGCGCCAAGGGTTCGCACCTGCATATGCATGCATCAAATGGAAAGCCCGAACTAAGTGCGGCGATTTGGACGAGATGCGAATCGAGTCAAATTGAGGGGGGCGCCCATACACGCTTCCCACATGCGGTTTGTCGGGGGGTTACCCCCGAGTAGGGTAAAGGCAAGTGGTAAAGGCGTCTTACGGAAGAGAGGTTTGGTCGAGTAGCCGACTACCCGGTACCCGCTACCCGGTCGACTGCTACTCGGTCTCACCTCAAGATGACCAGAAGGAAGAATCATTCAAGTTCTCTACGTTCGATTAGAAGAGTTGGCCCGAGTACAATTGGCGGGAACAATTGGCGGGAACCTACTCGGGCCAGAAAGTCAAAGGAGCCGTTCTGACACAGGATCCCGCGTATCCTGGGTCCGTACTTGGCAGCATTCGAACTACTGTTCATCTGGGACCGGCCTGCCTGACAGTGACAGCATGGAAGCAGGCCGTGGCAGGATAAGGGGGGCCTACTCTGTGCTTAGGTACAGTGATACCAGTCTGTCCCCTAGTTTTGCCCAACGACTTTCCAGATGAAGCCAAGGTTAGGAACCAAAGCTGTCAGCGGGAACCCGGAAGAAGGACGATGTGCACACAATGTCGACACTTGTCCATGTTTGGACGTATCCGGCTGGGCACCATGTATATAAGGTGCCCCGCCGCCTCCTGCGTGGGGATCGGACACAGGATCGAACACATTGCATACTGGAACCCTAGTGCTTGACCTAGTTCATCATCTAGAGGAGAGCGGCTACTCGGTAGCAAGAACCTTGTACTGTGGCTACTCGGAGAGAGACTAAAATACACAAAGAAAGGCAGGAGTAGGGGTTTTACCTCCTCACGAGGGCCCTGAACCTGGGTAAATCGTGTTGTTTGCAGTGTTTACTTCGTACCTCACGCGGCTACTCGTCGCGTGATCCCTCTCCGAGCACCTCCAGCGTCCTTCGTCCCCACATCTTTAGCCATCCCATGGCATCTGCCGTGACACCACCACGACAGTTGGTAAAAGGAATGGTACTGGCAGGCATAAAGCCGAGGCTGATTGAGCCATTGATGAAAACACCTGGGTGTTGGCTAGAAGAGTTGCCAGCGGTGTTGTGGAGTCTAAGGACTACCCCTAACCGGTCAACCGGCTACACGCCATTCTTCTTGGTATACGGGGCTGAGGCCGTGTTGCCAATAGACTTAGAGCATGACTCCCCCCGAGTAGCCCTCTACACTGAGGTGGAGGCGAGAGAAGCTCGAGAAGACGACGTTGACCTGCTTGAAGAAGCAAGAGAGCTGACTCTGTCACGTTCGGCTATCTACCAGCAAAACCTGCGGCGTTATCATAGCCGAAAGGTGAACCCAAGGGTATTCCGAGAAGGAGACATGGTCCTTAGGCTGGTGCAGCGCACAGCCGGGATGCACAAGTTGTCTCCTCCATGGGAAGGGCCTTTTATTGTGAGCAAAGCGCTGCACAATGATGCGTACTACCTTGTAGATGTGCGCCCATCGCAGGCGAACAGGGCAGACAAAGCTGGAGAGGAAACCAAGCGCCCCTGGAATGTAGCTCTACTCCGTCGTTTTCATTCGTAAGCAAAGATGTGTATGTACCCTCTTATCCGAGTTGAAATTCTACTCTGCAATCTGAAATTGTTCTCGGGGACTGCCCTCGTCCAAAATTGTTCTAAGTGTTTTTACTCGGCTTTACCCTTTGTCTATTCGGTTGCTCCACTTCAGAACTCATAAGCGCATTGAGTACTGTGTTTAAACCTATATGCCAACTCTTCGACTCTGCTGCTGTCCGAAACCCGGCTTCATGGCAAGCAAGAGAACAAGCAAAAGGTCAATGAGCACACGAAAATCGCTAAGGAAGAAAAAGTGCAGGAACCGAGTAGAGTGTTTTGTTACTTTTGTTCTCTGTTCGTCTTTTCGGCTAAGTGGTGGGCTGCGTTACTATGATTGTTTCTAAGCGGCTAAGTATTTGCAGCTCTACTCTTTGATTCTTGTGACTCGAATACCAAAAAAGCAACAAGTTGCAGGTAGAGCAGAGATGAAAAGATAGAGTGAATAAGAAACGCAACTCGGGGACTCGCATGGAAACGCAACCCGGCATCGAGCCAGGGCTGCTCAAAATGACTAAATTGAAGATAATGTGTGGAAATAAAATTGAGTAGCGAGAAAAGCATAAATAAGTCTGATACATCTGCTCCCGGCATTCCGGGGATCTGATAAATGTTCAAGTAAAAAGTGTGCAGGTAAAGTCATGTGGAGGAGGCAATGTTGTCGGCGCTGGCATTGGCTGCTGCATCTTCTGTGGTGGTCCTGGTTGCCTCTGCCTCCGAGTTGGTGGCGTTTGTCCTTGCGGGTTCTTCGTCGGCACTGGCATGGGTGGCATCCGCCTCCGACTGGACGGTGGCGGACTCTTCCATCTCGGTGTCACGCTCGGAAGTAGCCGTGGCAACCGAGATGGGCCCTGCAGCAGAAGAAGAACCAGAGGCTTGGCCAGGGGGACGGACCGTGTCGTCGAGAGCAGCTCCTGAGGAGGTGCCGAAGTCGAGTGCGGCGGTGTCGATATGTTCGATCTCCTCATCGCTACTCGCGACGGCGACATTTTCCCCCTTCCCGGCCTTGCTCCTGGGGGAGTCGAAGAAACCCGACTCCAGTTCAGAGTCTGTCTCCTCATCATCTTCCTCGCCCTCCTCCACCTCGGTGTCGGGCTCGGGGAGGTCGTCGATGTAGATCTCCGTCTCAGTGCACTCCGCCACTTCATACGCGATCAATTTGCGCGCGGCCACGCAGTTGGGGTCTGTCTCCCACTTGGAGTTGTCGCGCTTCCCGCGGATGAGTTGCATGTTAAGATTTTCGTACCAGGAGGCGATGCAAAGGAGAATCAAGTCCGCGCCTGCCCGAGCTCCAGAAGCACGCCACTTCTTCAACTCGGCCTTCACATTCTGTAGCTTGAGAGCGAGGCCCCGGATGGTTGTTGGCTCAGGATCCTCAGGCCAGAAGAGCTTGTGAAGCTCAAAGCCCACGCGCACGAGGTCAGTACCAACGCCGGCTAGGCGTTCGAACTGGCCTCGCATCACCAGCATGCTGTCTTCAATTTCGGCCCTGGTGTCTTCTGGCTCGCCATTCGCAGCACGTGCTGCTTGGGCCTTGGCCAGAGCGGGCACACAGGAAGAAATAATGGCAGGAAAGATCTCTGGGAAAACAAGTAAGAAATTCAGAATCAGAGAAGAAAAGAACCGAGTAGAGGAAGAACCGAGAAGAAATTCGACCAAGAAGAGAAAGATGCAGAGAAGAGAAAACTTACTCTTAAGCTCGATGCGCAGCGCCTGCAGCTGGGTCTTCCAGGATTCTTCATTGGATATGTGCTTATCCTGGATCTGGCGCAGAGTATCCATCTGTGCGAAGAGCCCAGCATTGGCCGTTGTCAGTACCTCGCACTCCTGCTTGAGAGTATTGATTCTGGCATTGAAGGTTGTCTCGGCTTTGGCCTTCTCGGCGATTGCTCTGTCCCTCTCGGCGCCAAGAGTGATAGCATCCTGGAGTGCCTTCTGCAGCTGGAGTTGCAGTTCCGCCACCTCTGTGGTGTGGTTCTTCACCAACTCGATAGCCTGGTCGGACAGCTGCTTCTGCACCTCTTCCGGTTTGATGCAATCTTGGTGTTCTTCAACAAACAACCTATGATCTTCTGTGGAGAGACAGACAGGGTTAGCAGAGAAGCAGAGAAGAAACAGAAATATGGTCAGGACCGAGTAGACGGCAACTCACCTTCTAGTCTCTTGATGGTGGCCTCAGCGTTCTCCACAAACGCGCGGCACTTCTCGTGCTCCTCAGCTAAGTTCTTCAGGTTCTCTGCAGAGTAGGAAAGGTTAGCGCAAAAGAAAGCAGACGCGGGCGTAAACAGGAAACGCAGTAACCGCATAGCTAAAAGCGTACCTTTCACTTCAGCCAGCTGCTGAGTGCTGTCGCTGGAATTTTTGTTCGCTGCCTCCGCAGCTGCCTTTTCCTTCTCCAATGCAGCGATCCGCCTCCTGGCGATAGCATGATTCCAGAGCAGCACGCGGTATAGGTTGGTCCTCTTCAGAACGCTATCCTGAGAAGCGAGAAGAAAACAAGTTAAACGCAGAAGTGAAAGATTCAACCCGAGAAGGCGGCTACTCGGAAGAGCATCCGCCTACTCGGCCAGAATCTCGGGGACTGGGTGATGGTAAAGGAAAGTAAAGGCGAATAGGAGAGAAGAAAAATTCAACTCGGAGAAGGACAAGTTGAAGCTTACTGCATAGGCTTGCTCGATGTCCTCGGCGTTCTTGCGGTGCAGGAACATCTTGGCAGCGAGAGTGGCGGTGTCGGTTGAGACGGTCATGGGCTTGTATCCCAGATCCACTTTGTTCCACTCGACGCGCATGTAGTCGATTGCGCCGAGACCAAGGCCGTGCCAGTTGTCCGTGCCAAGAACCTTGCTGTCCCATTTGGCGTCGATAAAGCCAATGGTATCCAGCACCTGCTCGAGGCTCTTCGTGGTTATCGTTGGATTTTGGACTCCCCGAGAAGCAATAGTGACGGACTGGTTCTGGTTTGGATCTGGGGGAGGGGAGTTCATGGCTACGGCCTTTCGTCCCCTCAGAAGGGCAAGCTGCTTGTCCTTGGGAGAGAAGCCAGTTGTGTTTTGCTGGCTAACCTGAACCATGTAATCCGGGAAGCAAGGTTGGCCAGCGGCGATGGCGGCGGCAGCGGTCGCAGTGGCAACCGGGCCGGACTCTCGAATCACCAACGCTCCGCCCAAGGTTGGTGGCGGCATCTGTTCTCTGGCTCGTTTCTTCGCTTGCTCCTTCTCGGCTCGCTGCTTCTCGGGCTCCGTGGCCTTCTTTCCTTCAGCCTTGGCCTTCGTCCTCTCGGCTTCTGCCTTCTCGTCGGCTTCTTTCTCGGCTTCTGCCTTCTCGTTGGTCTCCTTCTCGGCAGTCCTCTTCTTGACTGCCTCCTTCAGGGCATCTAGGGCCTGTTGCCTGGCTGGGTTCTGGTTCTGTGGCACTGAGGAGGAAACTGGCGGTGTAGTGCCTTGAACAATGGGTGGCACCACGGAACCGTCACCTTGCGAGTCATCTGGCTGGGCGGTACTCGATGTGGCGCCTGACTGCACGTCGCTCAGTGGGTAGGCGTCCGTCATGGTGGCATCCGTGGTGGTGGCGTCTTCTACCCGCTGCTCGGCTGCGGGATTTTCTTGTTCAGCAGCCCATGTGGTGGGCTGCTCTTGCTCAGATTCTGGCCGCTCAAGGGCGGCGGTGTCCTGCATCTCCTGGTCCTGATTCTCCTCGGCATTGCTGGCCGGAGGAGAAGGCGCTCTCTCCTGATGAGCAGCAGTGTCCCGTGCTGCTGACGATGCACGGTTCTGCTGTTCTGCTTCTGCTCCTAGGGTGTTAGTGGCGTCATCCTCCTCATCGTCGAGATTGATCAGAGGTACTGGTGGTTTCTTGGCCTGGTCGGGCGCGAGAACGGCACTCGCGTCCATGGGAGGTCTGCCGAGAAAGAAAGAATCAGAAATTAGAAGGAGATTGGGGAAAACAGCACAGCGCGAGAGGAGAGACGACCGAGAAGAAAACTTACGCAGTGGTGGAAGGGAGCTTTCGCCTCGGCTTCTTCGCGACCGCCTTGGTCGGCTTCTTCTTCTCGGCTAGCTTCTTCTTCTTAGCTGGAGGCTCTTGGGCCCCACTGCCAGTACGCTTGCGGGTGTCAGGAGCGGCAACGGACAGAGGCTTGACGACAAGGGCCGTTTTGCCCTCGTTCTCATCTTCATCCTCACCATCATTCTCCTCAGCGACCTCATCTGTGGATTCAAAAGAAAAGAGGAGCGAATCAGAAACAGCAAACAAAGGATTGGTGCTTCTCGGGAGCAAACAGAGTGAATGCGTTGTTACCTTCGAATTCGTCTTCAGACCAATCGCGAAGAGACGGTTCGGCGTCTTGCTTCTCCATCGTGGGAGAATGAGGAAGGTTGATCTGATCCGCGGCATCGAAGGAGGGCACATCGTCCTCCTCGCGATCGGCAAAGAAGTTGCCATCGAAGCGCTCGCAGCTTTCAATTTTCTGGTGAGTAAGGATCTGAAAAACAGAGAAGGGCCACAGATTAGCCGAGTATCAGGAAGGAATTCTACTCGGATAGGCGTGCAAACACAAAGCACACTAAGCCTAGGCAGCTCACTAATTGTTTCTACCCGGATAGGCGTGCAAACACAAAGCATACGAGGCCTAAGCATGATTGCTGAATATCCTACGCGGAAAGGCGTGCAGGCACAAAGCACACAAAGCCTAAGGATTGTTCCCGAGTAGGCTACCCGACAAGGCGTGCAAGCACAAAGCACATTAAGCCTAGGCAATTCGGCTAAATATCCTACTCGGTGCAGAAGACAATGGCTACTCGCGGCAAGAAGAAGAATCATCTACTCGGAAAGCATATGCAAAAACAGAGTAAGGAGGACGTACCCGCTCAATCGGCTTCGTGCGGCTATACGAGACGAACCCGTACTGCCAATTGTCACCGAGGCTCGTCATCAAGATGGCCCTTGCGTGCCCGGGAACATCAATGTTGTCGATCTCGATGGTTGTCGTCCTGGTGCAGTCGCGGGGGCCTCCCATGTAGCACATGAGATGGCAGCGCTCCTGCAGAGGCAGCACTCGGCGCTGGATCCAGCAAGCCACCGGATCATCATTCTTGAGGCCTTGCTCTATCAGCCAGCCAAGCCTCTTCTCTATCTCGATGGCGTTGTCGTCATTGGCGGGCTTCTCCTTCCAGTTCTTCCCGGTGGGAGCACGGAGGCTCCAGGCGGGGAGGTTGATCCTGTCATTTACCTGGGCTCCTTCGGTGGCGGGGATGTTCTTGACGTAGAAGAACGTCTTCTGCCACATTCGGACGGAGTCCAGCCCCTTGACACGGGGATGGTTCGTCCCGGACCGCTGCACCATCATGGCGCAGCCGGTGTCGGTGGCGCGGCCAACGCCCGCGGTGTCCTTCTTCCCGGTGGTCTGCTGGCGGAGGTGGAAGTACCTCAGCCAGGTATCCGTCGTCGGGTGGATGCCGAGGAAGGCCTCGCACACCACGGCGTGGTAGGCGAGGAAGACGACGGCATTGGGCGGCAGATGATGCATCTGAAGGCCGAAGTGGTCAAGGAACTTACGGAGGAAATCGGAGGCCGGCAGTCCGAAGCCGCGCTCGAAGTGCGACATGAACACGACGCGCTCACCCTCCCGTGGGGTTGGCACGAGTTCATCGTCAGGCGCCCGGCACTCCACGCCGGGAGGAACTCTCCTGGTATTCACGAGCCAGGCGAAATCTTCACTAGTGACGATTGAGCCCGCCCAGCCGGCTTTAGCCATCGTTGCAAGTAGGAGGAGTGGAAGAAATTGGACGGAGTTGGTTGGGCGAATTGAGTCCGCGGCGGCGTGAAAGCTTGCGCGGCGGCGGAGAGCTTGGTGGCGGAGGAAAGCAGAGGACGAAAGAGGAATAGTGCAAGGGAAGGGGAAAAGGAAGTTACCGGCGGGGGTATTTATACCCTCTCCGCGGGTTTACCGTTACCATCGGCATAGTGGGATCAATCGTGGCCATGATCGCTGTGTGGCAGGGCCTGTGGCCGGATAGAAACGCACGCAAGCGCGGAACGCGCGCGTAACGGCCACAGTGGATCCCACGACCAAATCGTGGCCTATTATTACGATTGATGGGACCTAACGAGCCGGTGGGCCCGCCCCGTGAAAACTGGGCGCGTGGCACGATGTGTTGTGGGCAGCGAAACGACTGGGTCGTGGATGCTTGACACGCGTCCGGTTGCAGCACGGACGGCTGGATGGTGCTCTGCGCCGCGAGGGCTCAATTCAAGAAAATTCTCTAAGTCTTTTTACTCGGTTATAGAGTAGAAAGCAAGTGCTACTCGGAAGACAAGAGACACAAGATAATTGTCAGAGTACTACTCGGAGGCCTTTTACTCGGCATCTTGAGGTTCAAGGGCTATGAGGCAAATATTGATTTTAAGCTGGCAGAGCCTAAGTGAACGAGTTCGCAAGACTCAACCAGCTTCGGGGACTGCTGTCGGGGGGTTACCCCCGAGTAGGGTAAAGGCAAGTGGTAAAGGCGTCTTACAGAAGAGAGGTTTGGTCGAGTAGCCGACTACCCGGTACCCGCTACCCGGTCGACTGCTACTCTGTCTCACCTCAAGATGACCAGAAGGAAGAATCATTCAAGTTCTCTACGTTCGAGTAGAAGAGTTGGCCCGAGTACAATTGGCGGGAACCTACTCGGGCCAGAAAGTCAAAGGAGCCGTTCTGACACAGGATCCCGCGTATCCTGGGTCCGTACTTGGCAGCATTCGAACTACTGTTCATCTGGGACCGGCCTGCCTGACAGTGACAGCATGGAAGCAGGCCGTGGCAGGATAAGGGGGGCCTACTCTGTGCTTAGGTACAGTGATATCAGTCTGTCCCCTAGTTTTGCCCAACGACTTTCCAGATGAAGCCAAGGTTAGGAACCAAAGCTGTCAGCGGGAACCCGGAAGAAGGACGATGTGCACACAATGTCGACACTTGTCCATGTTTGGACGTATCCGGCTGGGCACCATGTATATAAGGTGCCCCGCCGCCTCCTGCGTGAGGATCGGACACAGGATCGAACACATTGCATACTGGAACCCTAGTGCTTGACCTAGTTCATCATCTAGAGGAGAGCGGCTACTCGGTAGCAAGAACCTTGTACTGTGGCTACTCGGAGAGAGACTAAAATACACAAAGAAAGGCAGGAGTAGGGGTTTTACCTCCTCACGAGGGCCCTGAACCTGGGTAAATCGTGTTGTTTGCAGTGTTTACTTCGTACCTCACGCGGCTACTCGTCGCGTGATCCCTCCCCGAGCACCTCCAGCGTCCTTCGTCCCCACATCTTTAGCCATCCCATGGCATCTGCCGTGACACCACCACGACACGGTTAGTGCGCTCATCATGGATCAGTAGACAAGACCCTTCTCCTAATTAGGGTCGACACTAGCAGGCCTCAAAACCACGTCGGGCCTCCTGCCGGTGCCTTATCATAAAATTATTATTACCCAAAACATTAACAGGTTGTTGTTTAAACATCGAGCCCCAGAACATAAATAAGTAAGGTAAAAGAATTAACGGACATCAGACTCGAGCACAAGCAACCCTAAGCATGCTAGTAGGACTAAGGCAACAAGCAAGGGGTTATAGGTGTGGAGGTGAGGTAATATCAGGGTTATATGATAACATGTGATAGGATCGGGACACAAGCAACGAGTCATAAGGCTAGCAGAAATAGACAACGGATAGTATCGGTATCCAGTGTAGAAAGGAACACAATGGTTCATGTGAGTGAATACTTGCCTGCAAACTCAGTAGCCTGGTACTGAGCTAACTCCTCAGAAGGGGTGTCGTACAGCTCGTCTGTCCCAACGTCGTCGTCTAATCGAGAAGAAGCAAACACGCAACCGAAAAGAGACGAACAATCAATAACATGGCATAGTGCACAATCATGGGATGATGCATGGCAATTTAATTGATGCATCAAAATAAACTAGTTGACATGGTAACATAACATGATTAAATGGACCCACATGCAATTTGGATTGCATATGGAAGGCCCATGAATTTAAGGTGGGATTAAATGATCTACAACTAATTACCATGTGTAAGTTGCTTAGCATGATGCATGCATGAAGTTAACAAGAAGGAAACAACAAGGGATTCAATTTGAAATAAGGTTTACCAAGTTTGGAATTTATTTATTAAGTTTTGGAATTTTGGTTCCTTAAAGGTGTTACACAAGCATTTGTTGTTTTCATCGAGTTTAATTGTTCAAAACAGATAACAAAGTTCATATTTGGAAAGTACACAACATTTTAGGTGGAATACATGTTTCATTTGTTGAGAAAGGAAATATAATGATTTAATTATGAATTAAACAAGTTTAAACAAGAGTTAAATGGATTCAATTCAAGTGTGAAATTATTTGAATTTTTATTTGTTCAAAACATTAATTCAAATTCATATTTGAAAAGTTTATACTTTTATGGTTTGAAAACATATTTTATAAGTTCAAAAATAATTTAATTTGATCAAGTTATGAATTTAGCAATATTAAATGATTTAAACAAGGTTTAAATTATTTAACCAATTTTAATTATTCAAAACATGAAACAAAGTTTATATTTGGAAAGGTGGTTTAATTTAGTATAGAAAACATATTTTATTTGTTGAAAATGGATTTAAAATGAGCAAGTTATTAATTTGACAATTTTAAATGCATTAATTAAGAAACAGTTGTTTTCAGCAATTTAAATTATTCAAAACAGAACACAAAGTTGATATTTGCAAAGTTCATGAAAAATTGAATGGAAAACATATTTAGTTTGTTGAATTTGGAATTTTTATGCCCAAGTTATGATCTTTGCAAAATTAAGTGAATTAAACAAGTTTTCAAATATTTCACCCATTTAAAATATTCAAAACAGTAAACAAACTTTATATTTGGGTAGAGAATTCAATTTGGTACAGAATACATATTTAAAAAGTTGAATTTGGAGTTGAAATGAGTTATTTAGGCAATTTACAAGATTAGGTATTATTCTGCCATTTTAGACAATATCCAGGGATCTAGAAAATATTTACAGGGCCTAAGAAGAAATTAGCAAGGACTTGTTTGTGATACTGTAATTGTGCAGGGCCTGGAAAAATTAAAGTGGCAAAAGTTGGGTTTTACTGCGCGGGGTGGGATTCGAACCCACACCCCGTGGGTGCGCGCAGCAGGCTGCAACCACTGCGGTGTGATGTGTGTTTGTGACAGGTAAGAGGTACGTTTTGTTTTAAGGTTCAGTTAGCGAAAGGAGACTGACGAACTGAATTTGGGGTTTCAGTTACTGAACCATGACAGGAGGCGGTCGCCGGCGGCAAGCCGCAGATGCTCGCGGTGGATGCTTGGCTCGTGGGTGCGGGTGCTGTGGTCGTGCGTGTGCTGCGTGCAGAGGGGTGGAGGAGAGGGAGTAGCGAGGGGGGAATCACCTCGGGCCCGAAGGAGAAGCAGACGCTCGGTGCAGAGGTGGTCGACGGCGAAACCGAGGATGGCGGCGGCGCACCGGTGGCTCCCAGCCACCGGGGAGACGTCGAGGAGGAAGCTGGTGGCTAGGGGTTTCCATCCCTAGCCCTAGCCTGGCCGGAAGGTAGCCACACCGGCGGCGATCACCGGAAGAAAACGGAGGTGGGGTTCGGGTTCAGGTTCAGAGAGAGGGAGAGGTGCAGAGAGAAGAGGGCAGAGGGGGAGGAGAGAAAAATGGAGGCGGGGGAGAAGGAGAAGGAGGGAGAATAAGGGTTAGGGCAGGGGCTCGAGCTCGAGGAGGAGGTTTTAAGGGGAGGGGTCGAGCTGCTGGCCGTGCCTGCTCCTCTGCTGCTACGTGGGTGCCTTGGATGGGGTGCCGTACGAAGAAGAAGATGAGGTGGGGGGTATGGGCCTGAGGGAGAGGTGGTGGGCTGGGCCTGGCTGGCCTGCCCCTCTCTCCCTTTGCTCTGTTTTTTTTTCTTTCTTATATTTTTTTTTTGCAGATTTGAAAAAGGGAGAAAAAGAAAAAGGTTTTAGTTATTGGAAACATTAGGAAATTTTGTATAGTTCAATTTTGGTAACAGCAACATTGTAAACTTTTGTTTCCAAAAACTTAATTATGTTGTTGTTTGTAAATTTAATTGAATTTAAATAATTTTGATATTAGATGAATAAGGGTGACATTAAGCAATTTAAAAGCTTTTGAATTTAAGTTTATTTGAAACAAAGGATTGAGTTGTTTTGTAATTTCCATAATTTTCAAAAGGGTTGCTGTTTTGGAAATTAATTGAATTTGAAAATGGTTTGGTATTAGATGAATTATTGATTAGAAACAAATCAATAGTTTTGAAATTACAACTTTAATGGAAACAAATAATTGTTTTGATTTGAATAATCTTTTTGGAAATTGTAACATCACAAGTATGAAACAAAAGGTTTGAAAGTTGATTTGAAATTCAAATAGAAAACAAGGGAAAACAAAGGAAAAAACAGAGGAAAACAAAGCAAAACAAATGCAAAACTTATGATGACATGATGCAAAACATAAAATAACAGAGAGCAAACATTCTAATGGCTATTTTTCATACTTGGGATGTTACATATTTTCACTATATATATGAGTCTAAATCAATGTACACTATGTTGTACAAGCTTCTTTGAGCAGTATTTCTTTTGAGACCACTATATTCAACCAAATGGAAATCTAACCATAAACGGTATCCAGTGTACCGGAAGAACCTTATTGGTTATTCATCACCTGGTGGATGTACCAAATGTTCTTTGGAGAGTTATGAGAGGTGGGAAACCATACCTATTTATTGGAGAACGAAACTTGGTATCCACTATGTGGTGGAAATACCACGTGTTCTTCGTGAGACCATTAGGAATGCCTAGTAGCAAAACAAAGTTGGTATAACAACATGCATAGCATTAGATCATAGTGCAAGACAGTGGAAGGTAAACAATCAAGACAAGAGGCTACACATGCCAAGGACAACACAAGAAAATAGATGTGAAGATTCAACGGTCTACAGAAGTTCTCTCTACCTATCTTTACGTGAGAGAGGTTGAACTTCGGGACGAAGTTCTTGTTAAGGGGGAGATACTGTAACATCCCAGTGTTTGGGAGGTTATAAGGATCTAAAGTTAATATGTGCATTCGCAAATCATGCATCTAAAAGTACGGGAAATTTTGGCGCGAAAGTTTAAACGAATCAAAGTGACCAAAGTTTCACTTGACATGATGAAATAGGTCTAGTTCATCTAGTCAGGAGTTCATTTGGAGTGATCTTTATAACATTGTATCTCTACAAACTAAATCATTTGATAAGACAAACCATAGTTGGTTATGACCAACACTAACTCTCAACAAGTCTAACCTCAAGTCCATAAGTGACTTGGGATAATTCACTAGGTATCTAGAACTCAAAGAGGGGTGAGTATCCAAATCAAATATCTGATGATCATACTTCCACCAATAAGTAATACACAATTGAACCATCTCATCAACAGAGGTGTTATGTTCTCTCAAACAATAACTCTTAAGTTATAAACCATCCACACAACATATTTCTAAATTATTTAGTAACTATTAAGTGCACATTCACAATCAAATAACAAAGGTTCAATAGAACACAAATGATACAAACAAGTGTTAACCCAATACCCACAAGTGGGGAATGGCATAATAATTATATTAACACATTTATCGAATATGTACATATCTCCTCAACCATAAAAGAAGTATCTAAAAGAAGAATTAAATCTTCTTAACCAACTTATAAACCTTGATCATTACATATGATATTTCCAAATCTCTATATCTGCATTAAGAATAACAACGTTAATAAAGTGATGAATATAAAGTAGATCATGACACCTGGGAGAACAAATAACAACTTTGACATAAGTCCTTAAACCTCAATAATTTTCACATGCTCATTGTTTCAATCATGTTATACAAGTGAGGATATGAAATCTCAATACATCAATGAACCATTTGATCAACGTACTATCTTAAGTCACAAGTCCACAAACACTCCACACTTCTATCCAAATCATCATTCCACAACTAAAGTATCTCTGGATACAACTAAGGAATAACAACAAGTTATAACCTCTATAAGAGGAAGTTAATTGGAAGCTAAGTAAACCAATCATGTATGATATAAGAACATATCTTATGGAAAATAAAATAAGAAGTTTATGGAAGGATAATAAAAGCATGAACTAACTCATAATCTAGATCTTGTTATGTTGCTAGACCAATGTATCTTGTTTTCCCAATCTCCTCCAAGTTATTTTTCAAGAGAAGAAACCACAAGACAGGAGGAACTACCACATGAAGATCTCCAAGAAGATTAATTAGAGTGTGCTTGAAGTGCTACTATAATCTTCTATAAGATTACTTGGAAACTCTTATATATTGATCTGATCTTATTAACCTCTTGAAATAGTATGATATTCCAATGTTAGTGTTATATAGAAGTAGTTTGGTAACAAGACTAATTACCTTGTTAACAGATCACTTTTGTATACTCAAACAATTGAGTGTCATACACAAACAAACAGAAGACTGAATAACCTGGTACATCTCATCCTATGGTATATGAGTAGTAATTTGGAGGCAAGACTAGCTACCTTGTTTACAAATTCTTCTTATATGCATAGGTCAACTTGATGTCATAAAATAAACCATATTATTTTATAATCCTCTAAGTAAAATCCTTGCTTGGAGTTACTGGCTGTTTTCACCACAAGGGTGAGATAGTTGATGATGCAATCCCAAAGATGATCTTACTGGCAAGTGACAAAGGTGATACCAGAAGACTAGTGGCAACTAAAGAGAAGACCATCAAACAACAGAAGACAACAAGGAGCAACACTGCCTCAGAAAGGGAGTATAAGAAATTATTAAGTGAAGTATTAGGTAATATTAGAAGATTCCTAACCTCTATGCCTTGTCAAGCTCAACAGAGATGAGGAACACATAGTAAATCTCTTAAATGGAAACAAGTATCCAGTAAGGAATAACAACAAGGGTTTTGCATCCACATGTCTTGATATGTGGAGGTAGATGAAAACAAGATTAATACCTTGTTTTCCAAATCCTTTTCATAAGATAAGACTAACAGATGATAACAAAAATTCATCTACACATAAACATACAAATGATCACTTGTTTCTAAATCAAGCATGGGATAATATCCAAATTGGAACCTATGTGGAAAACAAACAAATAAGCTCTCAAAACCACTCATGTTTTCCACTTGCTCAAGTACTCAAAACAACCAACATGATTTGCACTTACCTAAGTAAAATGTCAAACAAGATTGTGAAGAGTTTCAATTATGAAAATTACATAGTATTATAAAAATAAAACAAGTTCCTTCAATCATTATAATCATTTGGTGTGACATGGAATAAAATTCCATATTAAATGATTTTCACAACAGTGCATAAAAATCAGTACCAAGTAGTTTTACTAAACTACTTCCTATAAGGAATTATACCTAAATATTGTCCATTGGAAAACATACCATTATTTCAATAACATGTTAGTGGTGTTGTTTTCATGTCATAGCATACACCAAGTAAATTTTATTTCATACGAAATTTAAATAGAGAGAAAATAACAAATATCACTTAAAATTGAGCACCTAAGAGAAAATACAAAAATTCTTAAAATACACCAAAACAAAACATGGTGGGATGTAAAATTTGATAAGGAACTTAAATATATTTTTTATTAATTTTTCTGTTCACAGATTGGCTCTGAAAACAAAGGTTTTCTTCTCAATTTATAAGACATAAGGACCTCTATGTAAATACCAGCAACTTCAGGGGGTTATCGCAATTTGGTCTTTTCTTTTCTCTTTCTTCTTCCTCTGCCAGAAGGCAGAGGAGAGCGTCGCTGTGTCGACACCGATTCGCCACCTCCTGCTTGTCGCCGACTCGCGAGGATAAGACCAGGGGAAGACGTCCCCATATGCTTCTCTCTCTCTCGCTCACTTTCCACTCTCTCTGTAAATAGAACCCAAGAAGCCGAAACCCTAGCCTCGTGGTCGCCGGTCGCTGCCGCCGACTCCGGTCATTCCGCGAGCAACTGAGACCACCCCTGGATGCGTCATAGTCTCCTCTACGTCCTCATCGAGTATCGCTTGCCGGGAAGCCGTGGCGCCGAAGAACTCGGCCGTTCCTTTTCTCACTGTCGGCGGCCACCGCGGTGAAATTCGCCGCCGTCGAGCTATCCCTTGCGTCCCCGATGGTTCCTTCGTGTACTAGGTGAGCCCACGCACCGCTAGGTGCATTTTAATCGTTGAATTGCGTTCAAATTCGTCGTTGTCGTCGATACCCGCCACCGTCGCCGCATGAGCTCGCCGCCGTTGATGCTCCGGCGACCATATGGTCAAGCCGAAGCCACCCCTTGGTTCGCAATGAACTCCTCTAGCCAATGGAACATATCACACTCCCCAATTCGCACCCAAACTCTCGAAACGAGTTCATCTGTAAGAAATCAAGTTCCTGTGATGTCATTGTGACATCACAGTGATGTCATAGGGCCTTTTATTTTATTTTTTAGAAGTAAAACTGAATATGACAGGTGGGACCCACCTGTCAATTTAAAATTGGCAAAAAATGAAATAAACTTAAATAATCAATAACTTTAATTCTACTAATCTGAAAAATATAAATAATATATCAAATTAATCATAAAAATGTAATCTAAATGTTTATCAACTTTAAAAAATGTTTGATAAAGTTTAAAGTTAAACATTTTCTTTAATTAAAATAAATCATTTAAAAATTGAGAAATAATAAATAATTCAAAAAATCAGAAAAATACAAGTTATATACCAAAATGCTCCAAATGAAATATACAACACATCTATGATGTTTTCATAGTCATTTGACCATGTTTTCATGTGTGCAATATTTTGCCTAGTCATTTAAATCATTTATAATTAATAAATTAATAATTTATTCAAATATTTTCAGAAAACATTGAATGATATATCAAATTAAAGAGAAAAGCATTTCCAACTCAAATATGTTAATTGTAAAACATTTTAATTAACTTCTAAATTTTCTTTTATAAGTATACTGAAAGTCTATTAAAACAATAGATGACTACCACATCATTATTTTCCTTATTTGATAAAAACCTCATGTTTTCACACCTACTAAAACCTACCATCACAAGTCATTAGCAAGTATTGTGATGATAGAGTTAGTTGTATCATCTCATGATTCTTATTTAAACTCTTTATTAAATAGCTCCATTTATTTCAACAACATAAAAGAATATGTGTGTTATCTTTTCAACAGTTGTTTTCCATGTGTTCTTGTTTTATTATCTAACCAAGCAATAACACTTCTACTTAAACATAATAACAAATGTGTGTTAAGTAAAAGTGAAACACATGTGAGTCTAAAACAAGTAATAACAACATCACCGCAAATAATGAAACATTTCACCTAAAATCTGTGTGATTAAGATATCGTATCAAACGAGGCTTACACTTGTAAGCTGGGGTGTTTTCCCGGGTAATTCACGATGCATATCATTACTATGCATGTATCATCTTGCCAATGTTTTCTGTAGTCCTTATCGGGACTACTTTGCTATCTTTCAGATGTTTGGATTACTCTACGCGGCCCTCGAACCTCGAAGACCTGGATTATTATTGTTATTTCAATCTCAGGCAAGTTCATCACTTGCTCATATCCTTTGCAGTACTTCATAACAAACTATTTTCAAAAACCCTATCGTATTATCACCTATTCTCAAAAGAATGCATGATCCTATTTTTATAATAATATGACTACTTGAATGACTACCCGAGTGGTAGTGTTCTATATGGTGGGCGGATGGAACCATGGTAAGATGAATAGGTCAAAGGAAGGTTCCATCTGCACGGGAACGTATTACCTAGGAACTAATCACAAATGCCGTCAGAACTCGGTGCGCCGTAAATACCGCGTTAACCATGGATCTTCTATGGGGGGAGTAAGTCAGCAGTGATACTTTTCTCGTTCGCATGTCAACGGACTGCCAGAGACGTACGCTGTAGGTCTTGCGAGACTACATGCACATGGGTGGGAGCCCTTACGTCCCACGGGCTCTGGGGTCTATGAGTGTCTGCCAGGGGCGCGTAGATCTCCATCGTGAGGGGTGGAATCAGGCGTTCAACCTGCTGGCAGAAATGGGTGGGCATGCGTTGTGCGGAGAAGCACGGTTTGGCTTGGACCAACAACCGGGCCCCACACCTGAGTGGGAGTGGACAGGAATGTACACCTGGTTGCGCAACATGGTCTTGGTCGTCCATGGGTAAAGTAACGCACCTCTGCAGAGTGTAAAAGGATGTGGCATGTTACCCCCTGTTCCGGGAAGGAACTGCGAACGCTACAGGAAAGGCAACTCCATGAAGTTCTAGCTCCTGTGATGGTCTGGCGGACATAGTTTTCAGAATTAAAAGCAACCTCTTGAAGAAAGTTTTACAAAACCTTGCATTAGCTTATGACTCTTTCGAGTCTAAAGCTGTAGTTAGTGCATCAAACTACCCACTATATATCATGAACTTGCTGAGTAACGCTCGTTACTCATTCTATCCCGTTTGACCCCCTGCTTAGAATTGAAGCCTTTGGAAGTCGTCATCGTGAAGCCATCACTACATCATGAAGCTAGGTGGAGTGATCTACTACTTAGTCAGTAAAGCATCGTCATCAACAACGCTGGTGGAGAGAAGCTGTCAAGATGTAGGTAGAGACCATTCTTGGACTTAGCTATTTCAAGCCATAGATTAGGGCTGACATCAGCCGTAGTGGATTGGTTCTGAGCTAGAGTTCTTCTCCGGCTTGGAGCTTCGAATTGCTTCTTCTGATGTTTCTTTTGCATGAGATCTTCTTGATTCATCAAAGAGATTCTCAAGATTTTGTAATGAAGTTTGTATCCTATAGCTTTGCTTGGACCCGCTGTGTTTCTGTTGTACCACTCTGAGAGATGTAATATTCACGGATAAGTCCTTCTGTGAGTATTATGTCACCGACTTGCGCAATACACATGCAGTGGTGTGCTGGGTCACCACAGAAGATTCAGCTCAGCAACTAGTCACGAGGGGTGCAGAAATTATGCACTCGTCGGAGGGCATCACAACCGAGCAAGCAGTTATATCCCTAGAGAGGAACTGTAAGTTTGACCCCTGAAACCAAAACTGCAGCAGATCAAGAGACACGTCACCGACATGAGCGAGTTGATGGATGCAATGACCAAGTACGCCGAGTATGATAAAACCAAGGACACAGATTCCGACGATGATAAGTCAAGAAAATGAAAGAAAAATGGAGGCAAGGGTAGCCAGAATCAGAACCAAAACAATGGGAACAATCAAAACCAGAGTAACAACAACAAGCGTAAAAACGGATAAGGAACCCTAGACTTGGTAGCCAATACAAATACAGGTTATAAGAACCAAAGACAGAATAGTGGTTTCCGTGGGAATCAACAAATCAAGCTCTGAAGGGCCCTCCATAGCAGGAACGAAACGATAGCAAATCATTCTCGGGAAGATTGCTTTATCATTCATTGTTTTAAACCAAGCGGAGGCGGCGTCCATGGACCTGGAATAATGGACACTAGTAAGAAAAATCCTATAGCGGAAAAATTACTTCAAATAATCACTAGCAGTGATTGTAGAGAGAACACACTTCCAGTATTTCTTAAGAGAACCATGTGCACTACGGGTATGCGCTACTCGTAAATCGGGTGGGGGCCGGGCAAACTTTGGTGTACTAGGTACTAATGGCAATGTGTCTCCGCGGGGACATGCCAAGGGCATGAGACTTACCAGAAGCGTGCATTTTCTGGAGACGCCTCTAGTTTGTGGGTCCATTCCGAGCGCACTGCACAACATAGCTATTGTCTTGGTAGAAGCGTGTTCAGCTGCCCAATCGCTTCTAATATTTCCTGGTAGCTATATAACACCAACACACATTCGGGAAGTTGCCGATCTATACGATATTCTCTCTGTCCCTGCAAGTCTATCACGCTACGCCGCGACGCCACGACACCTGCATCGTTGTCGACGTGCGAGTGCCTGCCACCTCTTTGCTATGAGTCCTCACAAACTCGAGCCCTCGATCCCGGCCTCATCGATCTCCCTCGGTGAGGTATGTGATGCGTGTGATCACACGTTCGTTTGGAGACCCCAAGAGGAAGGTATGAAGAGTGCAGCAGCAAGTTTCCCTCAGAAAGAAACCAAGGTTGAATCGACCAGTAGGAGGAAGGAGTAAATTCAGAAGGTTGAAGCACCTGAGATGGCAGGGAGCACTACCGGTTCAGAAGCAACGTGGAACCTACACAACACAATCAAATCACTTTACCCCAACAAAGCAGTGAGATTGTCGATCTCACCGGTTTTGCTGAACACAAAGAGGTTAAACGTATGGTGTGGACAACAATAGGAAAACAATATGAAAACGGTAGCAGCAGTATGAAAACAGTGGAAGCAGTGGATGATGTGTTTGAAAATCCCTTTCCTATTAATGATTATATGCTTGATACATCTCCTCCTAGTAAAAATGATGATATGTTACAAATGAACGCATTTTGGAAGACAACTATTTTATTGCTTGTGATGATATTATGCCTCCAATAGATGATGATTGCAATGATGAATATGATATTTTTAGTCCATCTACTATTGAGGAGAAAATTAATTATGATTTCAATATGCCTCCAATCTTTGATAATTATTATAAAGAAAGTTATAGCATGGGCTATAATTATAACCATCCTCATGAAACTTGCCATAGTTATGGTGGGATTACCCAAACCCATCTCTTTAATATGAAACTTGTCTATCATGTTCGAGTTCTTTATGATAATCCTACTCCCGTTGTTATTAATAAGAATGACTATGTTTATGTGGAGAGTAATAATTCTTTTATGCATGTGGATCATGATAAGAATGTTTCATGTGATAGTTATATTGTTAATTTTATTCATGATTCTATTGAAAGTTAGTATGAGATAGGGAAACATGGTTTTATGCATCTCAACAATATTAAGTTTCCTCTCTTTTTGTTTAAAATTTTGAAGTTGCACTTATTTTGCTTTCCTATGCTTGTTGCTTTGTGTTTTCATGACTTGTTTTTCTACAAGATTCTTTTTCATAGGAGGTGTGTAGCGCCCTACCTTTTGATAAAGATAGAACACTTGTGTAACCTGCTATTCCCGGGATCACTGATAGCATACACATGATAAAATGAAATATTCATTGCAGTAGCATCATTCTACAACGTTGATCCAATGAATATGAAATAAGATAGTCTTACAAATGGCATAGTCATCATGGACTAGCCCAACTAACCAGGTTTCAAAGTAAACACAGCGAAAAGAAATCATCAATGAGCCTTCTTCATCTTCATGCGCCACAAGCAGAACATGTTGGCGATAGACTGGAGATTCTAAACGAAATCCTCACTCGTCTTCAGATTCATCTGCACATTGGAATATGCAGCCCCCACGAGGGAGGAAGTCAGTACAAACAATGTACTAGCAAGTAACACTTGTATGGTGGCAGTTTTGAGAAATAAACTAGCTACATGATATTTGGCTGGTGGAGTCTGGGCTATTTGCATAAAGTCAATTTTGTCCTATATTCGATAAATCATTTTAATAAAAATTAAGACTTTCGTACAACCATCATGGCTAAATCCACCATGAAGGTTGATAGTTCATCATGGCTAAATCCACCATGAAGTTTGATAAATCATCATGGCTAAATCCACCATGAAGTTTGAAAATAGTCATGGCTAAATCCACCATGAAGTTTGGTAAATCCTCATGGCTAAATCCACCATGAGGTTTGATTGTGGCATCATGTCTAAATCCACCATGTGCCCTAAAAGGGGTTTCTACCATGTTTTATTCATTCAGAAAAGATGAGGAGATCCTTCGGCACCAACTCTGTCTAGCTGCTCAACTGGCCCATAACCGGGGACACGGCTAAGATCTTAGTTTTTAAGTGTACAGAGGTTGTGCACTTTCACCTTGAGACTCATTTTCCCAGACAGAAGAATGAGCAAGATCTTTGGGAAGAGGGATTCAACCATACCAGCATGAGTCGACGCTTCTAAAATTCTACCACCCAATGTCATACAACAGGATGAACCCCCACAACTTACTTAATCTTGGCAGAGCCCATATTACCTCAAGGCTGCACTAGAAGCTAACTATACAGTGAAGACCTACAAATCTCTTTAATCCTGGGTGGCGGTCCACAAGTGTACTCTTAGGTGATAACCCCCACCTTCATGTCTAAACCACCATGAACATGGTCCTGAGTAGCTACTCAACATAATCCAAGCAAGGTTCAATCCACCCAGGTGTTTCATTGGGTTGTTAATTTTCAATTTTCAAAACATCGAAACCCAACAAGTAACAACAATAGTTGTGATAGCATTCTAGCCTATCTAAACAAGTACCTAGCATGGGTTTCAGGTTGGCTGCACACTACTAGGTGCTCTGAGCATAGCATATACTTGAAAAATAATAAAATTACCTATGATGCATACTACTGAAAACACTAATGCAATGTGAAACAAAAGTGGGACATGAGCATCACTTGACTTGTGGAAGCTGGTATATAGGCACTCTCTTTACAAATAGAACGTTGCTCTCCGTACAATCTAAACAATACAAATAAATAACAATAAACAAGCAATTCACCAACAAACAAACAAATACAACAAAATATACAATACATAAGCATAACAAGTTATTCAACTTGATTGTTTTTGACATGGACAAGGATTTTACACATAATTCAATATGCAAAAATAATTATGATGAGGTGGTTATTGTTTGGTCTTGTATGGACAAGTGCAAGGTTTATCACAATAATTCAATGTACAAAAATAATTATGGTAAAAGGGTTCAGGCCTAGCTACTAGGGTATGGGTTGGTAAAGGAATATCACTTCACTCAATATACAAAATAAGTGCATGTGTGCAGGTTTAAGGCTTAAGGGTTTTAGAAAACAAATGCATAATCAACATGATTCATTTCATGGCTTTGGTTTAGTAGGGTTGAAGCAATTTACAATATGGCTTGTAAATTTACAAAAGGTATTGGTCTAGGGGTTTATGGTCCAAAAGTTACTTTCCATATGGTCAACTTGACATGGGTGTTGGTTTGATCAAAATGAGCATAGCACAATTTTCCTAAAAAGGGGTTTCATCAAACAATAGTTAATGTATAAAAGTTTGACTACTATGGGTGGTTTATATGGCAAGGATTACATGGAATGGGTTCTCTGGTCACAAATAGTTTTTGTACTAGTCTCTCTGGTCTAAGGTTGCTAAATGGAACAACTTTCCAGAAGAAAACTAATTAAAATTATTTATAGAATTAAAACTAGGTGCAAAATACTCAAATGACTATTTAAATTCTAATCTCCATTTTTAACTGGTTTATATATTTGCAATTTTTGGGTTTGTAGAATTTAAATTATGCCAAAATTCATCAATTAAGCATATTTAAGTTTGAACATATTTATAATTGTCAAATTTGAATTTAAACAGTGATAAAAGTTTCTACATGTTTAGAGGATTTCAAAAATTCTAAGTTTGCAAAATTTGGGATTATGGATCAAAAGATATGATAGTTGCAAGTTGCAGGGACTTTTCTGTAAAACTGCCAAATAATTTCTATTCAGGAAAAAACCCAGAAAATAGACAGGTCACGTGGCGCTCTCCTAGTGGCTAAAATTATGACTAAGCGCTGACAGGGCACGCCACGCGGCGCTCTGCTAATGGCCTGGACCGGTTCAGTTTAGTGATCTAACTTGAGCGGTTGGATTACGATCCAACGGTTGAGAACGACGGAGGGGACTCACCGGTGGCGAGGTGACCGGAAAATGGTGTCGCGGCGGCGCATTGCTCGGGAGTTCGCCGTAGTTGGAGGTACGGTGGTTGTCGAGCTCAACAGAGGCGATGGAGGGCTTCAGCGCGGGATGGAGAACCTGATGGGGACCACGAAGAGCTCTCTAGCTTTCAAGAATGGCAGCGATCCATGAACGGGGGCGACGCGGCTCCGGTGAGATCCAGGAGGTCACGGCGCGGCCGTCTCTGTGCACGAGAAGGTTGGCAAGGGGGTTAGGAGGACTCGAGGGGTCACGGGGAATCGAATGGAGGGGGTCTAACGATCGTTCGCTTGCTCACCTGGCTGGAAATCGAAATTTCTTCCAGCGGTTGTGATGAACACCGGCGAGCGATTCCGGTGGCGTGGGATCGAGACAGAGGGGGAAAACGGAGGTGAAACCTAGAGAAGGAGCGGGGCTACGAAATGGAGATCTTGGGGAGGACGCGGGCGTGTGAGGCAGGTTCCATCGTGGTGGACGTGGGTGCGGTATCGTGGGCGTCAGTTGGACGACGATGACGTCACGATGAACTCATGCGGGGTCCACGTGTCAGTGGAAGGGATAAAGAGAGACGGGCCGGGTTTGCTTGTTGTTTTCTGCGCGCGTGCGGTAGATAGCATGTGGGCTTGGGTGCGGGACTGGGCCCCGCGCGCGGTGGATAGTAGCTAGAGAGAGGTGGGCTGGTCAGGGCCGCTGGCTCTTTTTTTTTCTTTCCTTTTTCTTTTATGTTTTCTTTAATATGACATTTATTTTATTTTATAAGTCCAATTGAACTCAAATTTGTTTCTATGATTTTATAAAAATAAAAACTTTCATATAAAAACTATCTTGTGTCATTTCTAACACATTTAAATTTCGAGTTCCCAAAAGTAGTTTCAAATTTATGGGGTACTTTATGTCTATTGAATATAGAGTTTAATAAATCTACTTTGGGATTAAATAAAATTGTGTAAAATATTACATGTTATAATATTAAGTGTTGGAACATATCATCATTGTTTTACTTACTAAATACTTTTGAAAAATGTTTATAATCTTGAAAGTAATTTTTTTTTGAAAACATACTTTACTTTTGGTATCTTAAAATAT